>OU744320.1:39152808-39207550 GCA_916610145.1 Eristalis arbustorum | reverse complement strand
TGGACACTGTTGGTGATGTTATTTCACGTCTACTAATCGATTCTGCAAGTTTGGTGCGGATTCGACAACATTGAATTTTTGAACCCCAAAAAAATGACAGTGGTTAGTAAGGCTTTTTTGTTGATTTTCTGGGTCATCTTTCGACTGCCACAGCGGCGCTATTAGGCGTATCTATGACTTCTGGGACACTGTTGGTGATGTTATTTCACGTCTACTAATCGATTCTGCAAGTTTGGTGCGGATTCGACAACATTGAATTTTTGACCCCAAAAAAATGACAGTGGTTAGTAAGGCTTTTTTGTTGATTTTCTGGGCCATCTTTCGACTGCCACAGCGGCGCTATTAGGCGTATCTATGACTTCTGGACACTGTTGGTGATGTTATTTCACGTCTACTAATCGATTCTGCAAGTTTGGTGCGGATTCGACAACATTGAATGGTTCGACCCAAAAAAATGACAGTGGTTAGTAAGGCTTTTTTGTTGATTTTCTGGGCCATCTTTCGTCTGCCACAGCGGCGCTATTAGGCGTATCTATGACTTCTGGACACTGTTGGTGATGTTATTTCACGTCTACTAATCGATTCTGCAAGTTTGGTGCGGATTCGACAACATTGAATTTTTGACCCCAAAAAAATGACAGTGGCTTTTTTGTTGATTTTCTGGGCCATCTTTCGACTGCCACAGCGGCGCTATTAGGCGTATCTATGACTTCTGAACACTGTTGGTGATGTTATTTCACGTCTACTAATCGATTCTGCAAGTTTGGTGCAGATTCGACAACATTGAATTTTTGACCCCAAAAAAATTACAGTGGTTTAGTAAGGCTTTTTTGTTGATTTTCTGGGTCATCTTTCGACTGCCACAGCGGCGCTATTAGGCGTATCTATGACTTCTGGACACTGTTGGTGATGTTATTTCACGTCTACTAATCGATTCTGCAAGTTTGGTGCGGATTCGACAACATTGAATTTTTGACCCCAAAAAAAATGACAGTGGTTAGTAAGGCTTTTTTGTTGATTTTCTGGGCCATCTTTCGACTGCCACAGCGGCGCTATTAGGCGTATCTATGACTTCTGGACACTGTTGGTGATGTTATTTCACGTCTACTAATCGATTCTGCGAGTTTGGTGCGGATCCGACAACATTGAATTTTTGAGCCCAAAAAAATGACAGTGGTTAGTAAGGCTTTTTTGTTGATTTTCTGGGCCATCTTTCGACTGCCACAGCGGCGCTATTAGGCGTATCTATGACTTCTGGACACTGTTGGTGATGTTATTTCACGTCTACTAATCGATTCTGCAAGTTTGGTGCGGATTCCGACAACATTGAATTTTCGACCCCAAAAAAAATGACAGTGGTTAGTAAGGCTTTTTTGTTGATTTTCTGGGCCACCTTTCGACTGCCACAGCGGCGCTATTAGGCGTATCTATGACTTCTGGACACTGTTGGTGATGTTATTTCACGTCTACTAATCGATTCTGCGAGTTTGGTGCGGATCCGACAACATTCAATTTTTGAGCCCAAAAAAATGACAGTGGTTAGTAAGGCTTTTTTGTTGATTTTCTGGGCCATCTTTCGACTGCCACAGCGGCGCTATTAGGCGTATCTATGACTTCTGGACACTGTTGGTGATGTTATTTCACGTCTACTAATCGATTCTGCAAGTTTGGTGCGGATTCGACAACATTGAATTTTTGACCCCAAAAAAATGACAGTGGTTAGTAAGGCTTTTTTGTTGATTTTCTGGGTCATCTTTCGACTGCCACAGCGGCGCTATTAGGCGTATCTATGACTTCTGAACACTGTTGGTGATGTTATTTCACGTCTACTAATCGATTCTGCAAGTTTGGTGCGGATTCGACAACATTGAATTTTTGACCCCAAAAAAATTACAGTGGTTAGTAAGGCTTTTTTGTTGATTTTCTGGGTCATCTTTCGACTGCCACAGCGGCGCTATTAGGCGTATCTATGACTTCTGGACACTGTTGGTGATGTTATTTCACGTCTACTAATCGATTCTGCAAGTTTGGTGCGGATTCGACAACATTGAATTTTTGACCCCAAAAAAATGACAGTGGTTAGTAAGGCTTTTTTGTTGATTTTCTGGGCCATCTTTCGACTGCCACAGCGGCGCTATTAGGCGTATCTATGACTTCTGGACACTGTTGGTGATGTTATTTCACGTCTACTAATCGATTCTGCGAGTTTGGTGCGGATCCGACAACATTGAATTTTTGAGCCCAAAAAAATGACAGTGGTTAGTAAGGCTTTTTTGTTGATTTTCTGGGCCATCTTTCGACTGCCACAGCGGCGCTATTAGGCGTATCTATTGACTTCTGTAAACTGTTGGTTATGTTATTTCACGTCTACTAATCGATTCTGCAAGTTTGGTGCGGATTCGACAACATTGAATTTTTGACCCCAAAAAAATTACAGTGGTTAGTAAGGCTTTTTTGTTGATTTTCTGGGTCATCTTTCGACTGCCACAGCGGCGCTATTAGGCGTATCTATGACTTCTGGACACTGTTGGTGATGTTATTTCACGTCTACTAATCGATTCTGCAAGTTTGGTGCGGATTCGACAACATTGAATTTTTGACCCCAAATAAATGACAGTGGTTAGTAAGGCTTTTTTGTTGATTTTCTGGGTCATCTTTCGACTGCCACAGCGGCGCTATTAGGCGTATCTATGACTTCTGAACACTGTTGGTGATGTTATTTCACGTCTACTAATCGATTCTGCAAGTTTGGTGCAGATTCGACAACATTGAATTTTTGACCCCAAAAAAATTACAGTGGTTAGTAAGGCTTTTTTGTTGATTTTCTGGGTCATCTTTCGACTGCCACAGCGGCGCTATTAGGCGTATCTATGACTTCTGGACACTGTTGGTGATGTTATTTCACGTCTACTAATCGATTCTGCAAGTTTGGTGGCGGATTCGACAACATTGAATTTTTGACCCCAAAAAAATGACAGTGGTTAGTAAGGCTTTTTTGTTGATTTTCTGGGCCATCTTTCGACTGCCACAGCGGCGCTATTAGGCGT
This sequence comes from Eristalis arbustorum, assembly GCA_916610145.1. NCBI lineage: Eukaryota > Metazoa > Arthropoda > Insecta > Diptera > Syrphidae > Eristalis > Eristalis arbustorum. The sequence goes on along the minus strand of OU744320.1, from coordinate 39,204,503 downwards.
ATCTATGACTTCTGGACACTGTTGGTGATGTTATTTCACGTCTACTAATCGATTCTGCGAGTTTGGTGCGGATCCGACAACATTGAATTTTTGAGCCCAAAAAAAATGACAGTGGTTAGTAAGGCTTTTTTGTTGATTTTCTGGGCCATCTTTCGACTGCCACAGCGGCGCTATTAGGCGTATCTATGACTTCTGGACACTGTTGGTGATGTTATTTCACGTCTACTAATCGATTCTGCAAGTTTGGTGCGGATTCGACAACATTGAATTTTCGACCCCAAAAAAATGACAGTGGTTAGTAAGGCTTTTTTGTTGATTTTCTGGGCCATCTTTCGTCTGCCACAGCGGCGCTATTAGGCGTATCTATGACTTCTGGACACTGTTGGTGATGTTATTTCACGTCTACTAATCGATTCTGCAAGTTTGGTGCGGATTCGACAACATTGAATTTTTGACCCCAAAAAAATGACAGTGGCTTTTTTGTTGATTTTCTGGGCCATCTTTCGACTGCCACAGCGGCGCTATTAGGCGTATCTATGACTTCTGGACACTGTTGGTGATGTTATTTCACGTCTACTAATCGATTCTGCAAGTTTGGTGCGGATTCGACAACATTGAATTTTTGACCCCAAATAAATGACAGTGGTTAGTAAGGCTTTTTTGTTGATTTTCTGGGTCATCTTTCGACTGCCACAGCGGCGCTATTAGGCGTATCTATGACTTCTGAACACTGTTGGTGATGTTATTTCACGTCTACTAATCGATTCTGCAAGTTTGGTGCAGATTCGACAACATTGAATTTTTGACCCCAAAAAAAATTACAGTGGTTAGTAAGGCTTTTTTGTTGATTTTCTGGGTCATCTTTCGACTGCCACAGCGGCGCTATTAGGCGTATCTATGACTTCTGGACACTGTTGGTGATGTTATTTCACGTCTACTAATCGATTCTGCAAGTTTGGTGCGGATTCGACAACATTGAATTTTTGACCCCAAAAAAATGACAGTGGTTAGTAAGGCTTTTTTGTTGATTTTCTGGCCATCTTTCGACTGCCACAGCGGCGCTATTAGGCGTATCTATGACTTCTGGACACTGTTGGTGATGTTATTTCACGTCTACTAATCGATTCTGCGAGTTTGGTGCGGATCCGACAACATTGAATTTTTGAGCCCAAAAAATGACAGTGGTTAGTAAGGCTTTTTTGTTGATTTTCTGGGCCATCTTTCGACTGCCACAGCGGCGCTATTAGGCGTATCTATGACTTCTGGACACTGTTGGTGATGTTATTTCACGTCTACTAATCGATTCTGCAAGTTTGGTGCGGATTCGACAACATTGAATTTTCGACCCCAAAAAAATGACAGTGGTTAGTAAGGCTTTTTTGTTGATTTTCTGGGCCACCTTTCGACTGCCACAGCGGCGCTATTAGGCGTATCTATGACTTCTGGACACTGTTGGTGATGTTATTTCACGTCTACTAATCGATTCTGCGAGTTTGGTGCGGATCCGACAACATTCAATTTTTGAGCCCAAAAAAATGACAGTGGTTAGTAAGGCTTTTTTGTTGATTTTCTGGGCCATCTTTCGACTGCCACAGCGGCGCTATTAGGCGTATCTATGACTTCTGGACACTGTTGGTGATGTTATTTCACGTCTACTAATCGATTCTGCAAGTTTGGTGCGGATTCGACAACATTGAATTTTTGACCCCAAAAAAATTACAGTGGTTAGTAAGGCTTTTTTGTTGATTTTCTGGGTCATCTTTCGACTGCCACAGCGGCGCTATTAGGCGTATCTATGACTTCTGAACACTGTTGGTGATGTTATTTCACGTCTACTAATCGATTCTGCAAGTTTGGTGCGGATTCGACAACATTGAATTTTTGACCCCAAAAAAATTACAGTGGTTAGTAAGGCTTTTTTGTTGATTTTCTGGGTCATCTTTCGACTGCCACAGCGGCGCTATTAGGCGTATCTATGACTTCTGGACACTGTTGGTGATGTTATTTCACGTCTACTAATCGATTCTGCAAGTTTGGTGCGGATTCGACAACATTGAATTTTTGACCCCAAAAAAATGACAGTGGTTAGTAAGGCTTTTTTGTTGATTTTCTGGGCCATCTTTCGACTGCCACAGCGGCGCTATTAGGCGTATCTATGACTTCTGGACACTGTTGGTGATGTTATTTCACGTCTACTAATCGATTCTGCGAGTTTGGTGCGGATCCGACAACATTGAATTTTTGAGCCCAAAAAAATGACAGGGTTTGGTAAGGCTTTTTTGTTGATTTTCTGGGCCATCTTTCGACTGCCACAGCGGCGCTATTAGGCGTATCTATGACTTCTGTAAACTGTTGGTTATGTTATTTCACGTCTACTAATCGATTCTGCAAGTTTGGTGCGGATTCGACAACATTGAATTTTTGACCCCAAAAAAAATTACAGTGGTTAGTAAGGCTTTTTTGTTGATTTTCTGGGTCATCTTTCGACTGCCACAGCGGCGCTATTAGGCGTATCTATGACTTCTGGACACTGTTGGTGATGTTATTTCACGTCTACTAATCGATTCTGCAAGTTTGGTGCGGATTCGACAACATTGAATTTTTGACCCCAAATAAATGACAGTGGTTAGTAAGGCTTTTTTTGTTGATTTTCTGGGTCATCTTTCGACTGCCACAGCGGCGCTATTAGGCGTATCTATGACTTCTGAACACTGTTGGTGATGTTATTTCACGTCTACTAATCGATTCTGCAAGTTTGGTGCAGATTCGACAACATTGAATTTTTGACCCCAAAAAAAATTACAGTGGTTAGTAAGGCTTTTTTGTTGATTTTCTGGGTCATCTTTCGACTGCCACAGCGGCGCTATTAGGCGTATCTATGACTTCTGGACACTGTTGGTGATGTTATTTCACGTCTACTAATCGATTCTGCAAGTTTGGTGCGGATTCGACAACATTGAATTTTTGACCCCAAAAAAATGACAGTGGTTAGTAAGGCTTTTTTTGTTGATTTTCTGGGCCATCTTTCGACTGCCACAGCGGCGCTATTAGGCGTATCTATGACTTCTGGACACTGTTGGTGATGTTATTTCACGTCTACTAATCGATTCTGCGAGTTTGGTGCGGATCCGACAACATTGAATTTTTGAGCCCAAAAAAATGACAGTGGTTAGTAAGGCTTTTTTGTTGATTTTCTGGGCCATCTTTCGACTGCCACAGCGGCGCTATTAGGCGTATCTATGACTTCTGGACACTGTTGGTGATGTTATTTCACGTCTACTAATCGATTCTGCAAGTTTGGTGCGGATTCGACAACATTGAATTTTTGACCCCAAAAAAATGACAGTGGTTAGTAAGGCTTTTTTGTTGATTTTCTGGGCCATCTTTCGTCTGCCACAGCGGCGCTATTAGGCGTATCTATGACTTCTGGACACTGTTGGTGATGTTATTTCACGTCTACTAATCGATTCTGCGAGTTTGGTGCGGATCCGACAACATTCAATTTTTGAGCCCAAAAAAAATGACAGTGGTTAGTAAGGCTTTTTTGTTGATTTTCTGGGCCATCTTTCGACTGCCACAGCGGCGCTATTAGGCGTATCTATGACTTCTGGACACTGTTGGTGATGTTATTTCACGTCTACTAATCGATTCTGCAAGTTTGGTGCGGATTCGACAACATTGAATTTTTGACCCCAAAAAAATTACAGTGGTTAGTAAGGCTTTTTTGTTGATTTTCTGGGTCATCTTTCGACTGCCACAGCGGCGCTATTAGGCGTATCTATGACTTCTGAACACTGTTGGTGATGTTATTTCACGTCTACTAATCGATTCTGCAAGTTTGGTGCGGATTCGACAACATTGAATTTTTGACCCCAAAAAAATGACAGTGGTTAGTAAGGCTTTTTTGTTGATTTTCTGGGTCATCTTTCGACTGCCACAGCGGCGCTATTAGGCGTATCTATGACTTCTGGACACTGTTGGTGATGTTATTTCACGTCTACTAATCGATTCTGCAAGTTTGGTGCGGATTCGACAACATTGAATTTTTGACCCCAAAAAAATGACAGTGGTTAGTAAGGCTTTTTTGTTGATTTTCTGGGCCATCTTTCGACTGCCACAGCGGCGCTATTAGGCGTATCTATGACTTCTGGACACTGTTGGTGATGTTATTTCACGTCTACTAATCGATTCTGCGAGTTTGGTGCGGATCCGACAACATTGAATTTTTGAGCCCAAAAAAATGACAGTGGTTAGTAAGGCTTTTTTGTTGATTTTCTGGGCCATCTTTCGACTGCCACAGCGGCGCTATTAGGCGTATCTATGACTTCTGTAAACTGTTGGTTATGTTATTTCACGTCTACTAATCGATTCTGCAAGTTTGGTGCGGATTCGACAACATTGAATTTTTGACCCCAAAAAAATGACAGTGGTTAGTAAGGCTTTTTTGTTGATTTTCTGGGCCACCTTTCGACTGCCACAGCGGCGCTATTAGGCGTATCTATGACTTCTGGACACTGTTGGTGATGTTATTTCACGTCTACTAATCGATTCTGCAAGTTTGGTGCGGACTCGACAACATTGAATTTTGACCCCCAAAAAAATGACAGTGGTTAGTAAGGCTTTTTTGTTGATTTTCTGGGCCATCTTTCGACTGCCACAGCGGCGCTATTAGGCGTATCTATGACTTCTGGACACTGTTGGTGATGTTATTTCACGTCTACTAATCGATTCTGCGAGTTTGGTGCGGATCCGACAACATTGAGTCTTTGAGCCCAAAAAAATGACAGTGGTTAGTAAGGCTTTTTTGTTGATTTTCTGGGCCATCTTTCGACTGCCACACCGGCGCTATTAGGCGTATCTATGACTTCTGGACACTGTTGGTGATGTTATTTCACGTCTACTAATCGATTCTGCAAGTTTGGTGCGGATTCGACAACATTGAATTTTTGACCCCAAAAAAATTACAGTGGTTAGTAAGGCTTTTTTGTTGATTTTCTGGGTCATCTTTCGACTGCCACAGCGGCGCTATTAGGCGTATCTATGACTTCTGGACACTGTTGGTGATGTTATTTCACGTCTACTAATCGATTCTGCAAGTTTGGTGCGGATTCGACAACATTGAATTTTTGACCCCAAATAAATGACAGTGGTTAGTAAGGCTTTTTTGTTGATTTTCTGGGCCATCTTTCGACTGCCACAGCGGCGCTATTAGGCGTACCTATGACTTCTGGACACTGTTGGTGATGTTATTTCACGTCTACTAATCGATTCTGCGAGTTTGGTGCGGATCCGATAACATTGAATTTTTGAGCCCAAAAAAATGACAGTGGTTAGTAAGGCTTTTTTGTTGATTTTCTGGGCCATCTTTCGACTGCCACAGCGGCGCTATTAGGCGTATCTATGACTTCTGGACACTGTTGGTGATGTTATTTCACGTCTACTAATCGATTCTGCAAGTTTGGTGCGGATTCGACAACATTGAATTTTTGACCCCAAAAAAATGACAGTGGTTAGTAAGGCTTTTTTGTTGATTTTCTGGGCCATCTTTCGACTGCCACAGCGGCGCTATTAGGCGTATCTATGACTTCTGGACACTGTTGGTGATGTTATTTCACGTCTACTAATCGATTCTGCGAGTTTGGTGCGGATCCGACAACATTGAGTCTTTGAGCCCAAAAAAATGACAGTGGTTAGTAAGGCTTTTTTTGTTGATTTTTCTGGGCCATCTTTCGACTGCCACACCGGCGCTATTAGGCGTATCTATGACTTCTGGACACTGTTGGTGATGTTATTTCACGTCTACTAATCGATTCTGCAAGTTTGGTGCGGATTCGACAACATTGAATTTTTGACCCCAAAAAAATTACAGTGGTTAGTAAGGCTTTTTTGTTGATTTTCTGGGTCATCTTTCGACTGCCACAGCGGCGCTATTAGGCGTATCTATGACTTCTGGACACTGTTGGTGATGTTATTTCACGTCTACTAATCGATTCTGCAAGTTTGGTGCGGATTCGACAACATTGAATTTTTGACCCCAAATAAATGACAGTGGTTAGTAAGGCTTTTTTGTTGATTTTCTGGGCCATCTTTCGACTGCCACAGCGGCGCTATTAGGCGTACCTATGACTTCTGGACACTGTTGGTGATGTTATTTCACGTCTACTAATCGATTCTGCGAGTTTGGTGCGGATCCGATAACATTGAATTTTTGAGCCCAAAAAAATGACAGTGGTTAGTAAGGCTTTTTTGTTGATTTTCTGGGCCATCTTTCGACTGCCACAGCGGCGCTATTAGGCGTATCTATGACTTCTGGACACTGTTGGTGATGTTATTTCACGTCTACTAATCGATTCTGCAAGTTTGGTGCGGATTCGACAACATTGAATTTTTGACCCCAAAAAAAATGACAGTGGTTAGTAAGGCTTTTTTGTTGATTTTCTGGGCCATCTTTCGACTGCCACAGCGGCGCTATTAGGCGTATCTATGACTTCTGGACACTGTTGGTGATGTTATTTCACGTCTACTAATCGATTCTGCAAGTTTGGTGCGGATTCGACAACATTGAATTTTTGACCCCAAAAAAATGACAGTGGTTAGTAAGGCTTTTTTGTTGATTTTCTGGGTCATCTTTCGACTGCCACAGCGGCGCTATTAGGCGTATCTATGACTTCTGGACACTGTTGGTGATGTTATTTCACGTCTACTAATCGATTCTGCAAGTTTGGTGCGGATTCGACAACATTGAATTTTTGACCCCAAAAAAATGACAGTGGTTAGTAAGGCTTTTTTGTTGATTTTCTGGGCCATCTTTCGACTGCCACAGCGGCGCTATTAGGCGTATCTATGACTTCTGGACACTGTTGGTGATGTTATTTCACGTCTACTAATCGATTCTGCAAGTTTGGTGCGGATTCGACAACATTGAATTTTCGACCCCAAAAAAATGACAGTGGTTAGTAAGGCTTTTTTGTTGATTTTCTGGGCCATCTTTCGTCTGCCACAGCGGCGCTATTAGGCGTATCTATGACTTCTGGACACTGTTGGTGATGTTATTTCACGTCTACTAATCGATTCTGCAAGTTTGGTGCGGATTCGACAACATTGAATTTTTGACCCCAAAAAAATGACAGTGGCTTTTTTGTTGATTTTCTGGGCCATCTTTCGACTGCCACAGCGGCGCTATTAGGCGTATCTATGACTTCTGGACACTGTTGGTGATGTTATTTCACGTCTACTAATCGATTCTGCAAGTTTGGTGCGGATTCGACAACATTGAATTTTTGACCCCAAATAAATGACAGTGGTTAGTAAGGCTTTTTTGTTGATTTTCTGGGTCATCTTTCGACTGCCACAGCGGCGCTATTAGGCGTATCTATGACTTCTGAACACTGTTGGTGATGTTATTTCACGTCTACTAATCGATTCTGCAAGTTTGGTGCAGATTCGACAACATTGAATTTTTGACCCCAAAAAAATTACAGTGGTTAGTAAGGCTTTTTTGTTGATTTTCTGGGTCATCTTTCGACTGCCACAGCGGCGCTATTAGGCGTATCTATGACTTCTGGACACTGTTGGTGATGTTATTTCACGTCTACTAATCGATTCTGCAAGTTTGGTGCGGATTCGACAACATTGAATTTTTGACCCCAAAAAAATGACAGTGGTTAGTAAGGCTTTTTTGTTGATTTTCTGGGCCATCTTTCGACTGCCACAGCGGCGCTATTAGGCGTATCTATGACTTCTGGACACTGTTGGTGATGTTATTTCACGTCTACTAATCGATTCTGCGAGTTTGGTGCGGATCCGACAACATTGAAATTTTGAGCCCAAAAAAATGACAGTGGTTAGTAAGGCTTTTTTGTTGATTTTCTGGGCCACCTTTCGACTGCCACAGCGGCGCTATTAGGCGTATCTATGACTTCTGGACACTGTTGGTGATGTTATTTCACGTCTACTAATCGATTCTGCAAGTTTGGTGCGGACTCGACAACATTGAATTTTTGACCCCAAAAAAATGACAGTGGTTAGTAAGGCTTTTTTGTTGATTTTCTGGGCCATCTTTCGACTGCCACAGCGGCGCTATTAGGCGTATCTATGACTTCTGGACACTGTTGGTGATGTTATTTCACGTCTACTAATCGATTCTGCAAGTTTGGTGCGGATTCGACAACATTGAATTTTTGACCCCAAATAAATGACAGTGGTTAGTAAGGCTTTTTTGTTGATTTTCTGGGCCATCTTTCGACTGCCACAGCGGCGCTATTAGGCGTACCTATGACTTCTGGACACTGTTGGTGATGTTATTTCACGTCTACTAATCGATTCTGCGAGTTTGGTACGGATCCGACAACATTGAATTTTTGAGCCCAAAAAAATGACAGTGGTTAGTAAGGCTTTTTTGTTGATTTTCTGGGCCATCTTTCGACTGCCACAGCGGCGCTATTAGGCGTATCTATGACTTCTGGACACTGTTGGTGATGTTATTTCACGTCTACTAATCGATTCTGCAAGTTTGGTCCGGATTCGACAACATTGAATTTTTGACCCCAAAAAAAATGACAGTGGTTAGTAAGGCTTTTTTGTTGATTTTCTGGGCCATCTTTCGACTGCCACAGCGGCGCTATTAGGCGTATCTATGACTTCTGGACACTGTTGGTGATGTTATTTCACGTCTACTAATCGATTCTGCGAGTTTGGTGCGGATCCGACAACATTGAATCTTTGAGCCCAAAAAAATGACAGTGGTTAGTAAGGCTTTTTTGTTGATTTTCTGGGCCATCTTTCGACTGCCACAGCGGCGCTATTAGGCGTATCTATGACTTCTGGACACTGTTGGTGATGTTATTTCACGTCTACTAATCGATTCTGCAAGTTTGGTGCGGATTCGACAACATTGAATTTTTGACCCCAAAAAAATGACAGTGGTTAGTAAGGCTTTTTTGTTGATTTTCTGGGTCATCTTTCGACTGCCACAGCGGCGCTATTAGGCGTATCTATGACTTCTGGACACTGTTGGTGATGTTATTTCACGTCTACTAATCGATTCTGCAAGTTTGGTGCGGATTCGACAACATTGAATTTTTGACCCCAAAAAAATGACAGTGGTTAGTAAGGCTTTTTTGTTGATTTTCTGGGCCATCTTTCGACTGCCACAGCGGCGCTATTAGGCGTATCTATGACTTCTGGACACTGTTGGTGATGTTATTTCACGTCTACTAATCGATTCTGCAAGTTTGGTGCGGATTCGACAACATTGAATTTTCGACCCCAAAAAAATGACAGTGGTTAGTAAGGCTTTTTTGTTGATTTTCTGGGCCATCTTTCGTCTGCCACAGCGGCGCTATTAGGCGTATCTATGACTTCTGGACACTGTTGGTGATGTTATTTCACGTCTACTAATCGATTCTGCAAGTTTGGTGCGGATTCGACAACATTGAATTTTTGACCCCAAAAAAATGACAGTGGTTAGTAAGGCTTTTTTGTTGATTTTCTGGGCCATCTTTCGACTGCCACAGCGGCGCTATTAGGCGTACCTATGACTTCTGGACACTGTTGGTGATGTTATTTCACGTCTACTAATCGATTCTGCGAGTTTGGTGCGGATCCGACAACATTGAATTTTTGAGCCCAAAAAAATGACAGTGGTTAGTAAGGCTTTTTTGTTGATTTTCTGGGCCATCTTTCGACTGCCACAGCGGCGCTATTAGGCGTATCTATGACTTCTGGACACTGTTGGTGATGTTATTTCACGTCTACTAATCGATTCTGCGAGTTTGGTGCGGATCCGACAACATTGAATTTTTGAGCCCAAAAAAATGACAGTGGTTAGTAAGGCTTTTTTGTTGATTTTCTGGGCCATCTTTCGACTGCCACAGCGGCGCTATTAGGCGTATCTATGACTTCTGGACACTGTTGGTGATGTTATTTCACGTCTACTAATCGATTCTGCAAGTTTGGTGCGGATTCGACAACATTGAATTTTTGACCCCAAAAAAATGACAGTGGTTAGTAAGGCTTTTTTGTTGATTTTCTGGGTCATCTTTCGACTGCCACAGCGGCGCTATTAGGCGTATCTATGACTTCTGGACACTGTTGGTGATGTTATTTCACGTCTACTAATCGATTCTGCAAGTTTGGTGCGGATTCGACAACATTGAATTTTCGACCCCAAAAAAATGACAGTGGTTAGTAAGGCTTTTTTGTTTTTTGCTATTAGGCGTATCTATGACTTCTGGACACTGTTGGTGATGTTATTTCACGTCTACTAATCGATTCTGCAAGTTTGGTGCGGATTCGACAACATTGAATTTTTGACCCCAAAAAAATGACAGTGGTTAGTAAGGCTTTTTTGTTGATTTTCTGGGCCATCTTTCGACTGCCACAGCGGCGCTATTAGGCGTATCTATGACTTCTGGACACTGTTGGTGATGTTATTTCACGTCTATTAACCGATTCTGCAAGTTTGGTGCGGATTCGCCAACATTGAATTTTTGAGCCCAAAAAAATTACAGTGGTTAGTAAGGCTTTTTTGTTGATTTTCTGGGCCATCTTTCGACTGCCACAGCGGCGCTATTAGGCGTATCTATGACTTCTGGACACTGTTGGTGATGTTATTTCACGTCTACTAATCGATTCTGCAAGTTTGGTGCGGATTCGACAACATTGAATTTTCGACCCCAAAAAAATGACAGTGGTTAGTAAGGCTTTTTTGTTGATTTTCTGGGCCATCTTTCGTCTGCCACAGCGGCGCTATTAGGCGTATCTATGACTTCTGGACACTGTTGGTGATGTTATTTCACGTCTACTAATCGATTCTGCGAGTTTGGTGCGGATTCGACAACATTGAATTTTTGAGCCCAAAAAAATGACAGTGGTTAGTAAGGCTTTTTTGTTGATTTTCTGGGCCATCTTTCGACTGCCACAGCGGCACTATTAGGCGTATCTATGACTTCTGGACACTGTGGGTGATGTTATTTCACGTCTACTAATCGATTCCGCAAGTTTGGTGCGGATCCGACAACATTGAATTTTCGACCCCAAAAAAATGACAGTGGTTAGTAAGGCTTTTTTGTTGATTTTTGGGGCCATCTTTCGACTGCCACAGCGGCGCTATTAGGCGTATCTATGACTTCTGGACACTGTTGGTGATGTTATTTCACGTCTACTAATCGATTCTGCGAGTTTGGTGCGGATCCGACAACATTGAATTTTTGAGCCCAAAAAAATGACAGTGGTTAGTAAGGCTTTTTTGTTGATTTTGGGCCATCTTTCGACTGCCACAGCGGCGCTATTAGGCGTATCTATGACTTCTGGACACTGTTGGTGATGTTATTTCACGTCTATTAACCGATTCTGCAAGTTTGGTGCGGATTCGACAACATTGAATTTTTGACCCCAAAAAAATGACAGTGGTTAGTAAGGCTTTTTTGTTGATTTTCTGGGCCATCTTTCGACTGCCACAGCGGCACTATTAGGCGTATCTATGACTTCTGGACACTGTTGGTGATGTTATTTCACGTCTACTAATCAATTCTGCAAGTTTGGTGCTGATGCGGCAACATTGAATTTTTGAGCCCAAAAAAATGACAGTGGTTAGTGGGGCTTTTTTGTTGATTTTCTGGGTCATCTTTCGACTGCCACATTGGCGCTATTAGGCGTATCTATCACTTCTGGACACTGTTGGTGATGTTATTTCACGTCTACTAATCGATTCTGCGAGTTTGGTGCGGATTCGACAACATTGAATTTTTGAGCCCAAAAAAATGACAGTGGTTAGTAAGGCTTTTTTGTTGATTTTCTGGGCCATCTTTCGACTGCCACAGTGGCGCTAGTAGGCGTATCTATGACTCCTGGACACTGTTGGTGATGTTATTTCACGTCTACTAATCAATTCTGCAAGTTTGGTGCTGATGCGGCAACATTGAATTTTTGAGCCCAAAAAAATGACAGTGGTTAGTAAGGCTTTTTTGTTGATTTTCTGGGCCATCTTTCAACTGCCACAGCGGCGCTATTAGGCGTATCTATGACTTCTGGACACTGTTGGTGATGTGTCCAACATCATTGAATTTTTTACCCCAAAAAACGACAATGGTTGGTAAGGCTAATCCTATTAGGCCGTGACAGTTGGAAAATGAGCTGTGATACCCACCATAAAGTCAAATAAAACTCACAGAATAAATATGTTTGCTATTTTATTTTCATTTTGTAAATCATTCTTTCCGTTTTCCTCAATAGTTTTTGTGTTTTTCTTTTTGTATTTCAATTTGTCACTCTCTGTTCTTAGCCAAAAAATGAAACGAAAAAATACAATGAAATAACTATGAATTCATAGACTTACCTAAATGTTACATTATTTAATAATAATTAATAATAATTTTGCTTTCTACATACATATACATGTATAATGATGAAAATTTAGTACTGATTTTCTCATAATTGATGCAGTTTCCTGTTGTTTGTTTGTGGCTGAATGTTGAGTTCAAATGGCAATAATCACCTTAATGTTGTCTAATGTTGTAGTTCACATTGTATATGAGTGCGTGTATGTATGTACGTTTTGATTAATGAGTGTCTAACCGAATACGAGAGGGTGATCAAATTCAGGCACCTAAGAATCTAAGTAAGTGTGTGTTCAAAAACCATTTCTATACCAATGGCAGATATATATTTTATTTGTTTAACTATCCGGGGATATTGAAAATAAGTAAATACATACATATATGAGTGTCAGTGTATACTTTGTTGTTAGTTGAGTTTCATTTTATTTACACGATATGGGTGGTGGCTTTGTTTATCATTTTCTATTTCTACATTTACAGAGATTGCTAAGGGGAATTCTGGTAGCCTTCTTGGCCCTCCCTTAAATACTATGGTGTTGTGCTAACAAGTATTCTAGTGTTTCTCTGGTTTCTACAATAATATCAATTATTTTTCACAATATTTATTACATTTACATGTTTCCTCTTTATTATAGTACAGTTTTTGTGTGTTACTTGTATAGTTGTTTTTCTTTTTTTCTTTTCACTATATGGAAATAAAATGTTTTGTTTTATAATACATAGCGACAAATGATGAGAAGCTAAAATTAATTAAAGTTAAAAATGCTTGAATTTGCTTAAATTTAAGCACATGGTTTCCAACCTTACTAAGCGAAATTAGGGGGCTTCATGTTGAATCCTGTGGATTTTAATAACACTATTCTTACGAACTTTTTTTGTCGAATTTCCCTAATATCGCACCCTTAACCAATCTGGCGTGCGGAATTGGAGGTTCGGACCAGTTGGAGGGGCCTTTCTTACTGAGAGCCATGTCCACCACGTACTGCAACGTCATTAGAAAAAGGAAACATTGAAAATCATCATAGGCGGTTCTTCTAGTGCCAGGAGTTCTAGACTGCAACGTAGATTGCTCAGGCGCAAAAAAATGTTTACACGTCGAGAAGTCAAGTGTCGAGAAATATTCCAAAAACAACTTCTTTGGATGGAGTTCGAGATGAATAGGAATCTCCACTCGAACAGAGGAGCTAGTACAGAAAGAAAACTCAATTATGAAGTAGCATACTTAAAGAGTGCGTTAATTAGAGATGACTGCTGATCAAGTAGGACAAGCAGAAGCAATCTACGGCCCGCGTGGATAGAAGAGCTCATCTACAAGTAGAATCTGATGAGATTCCCATCCAACCTTATGCGGATAAATCACAGCTTTCTGGATTGCAGAGGATATTTCACCCAACGTGACTGCACCCCAGCTAATCCAGTTGCGCCACTATCTCCGGACTAAGTCTCAAGGATGTCGCAGAGACTTGCAGAAGGATCCGATACTGTTCAAGGCAGATCAACCACAACGTTTTTTAGACGACTCGCTGATATTCCCCAGTCATCACCACAAACAGGACACAGAGAGTTGGCACTCAAGATACCCCCGTCAATGGTCTCGAAGGTATTCTGTTTGCTTATGCAGCGATTAAGAGTAGAAGCTGCTTATATCACATTGTGTTCGACTCAGAGACGAACGTAGCTGCAAGCAGACGTGGGTTTAAATTTTAAGATCGATGCTACACCACTGATTAACCGAACACCTCGGACTGCAGACACAGAGTCGACTGCAGCATCTTTCAAGCTGAAGTGGCTGTGATACACGAAGCAGCACATGCACTACGAGAACTTAACTAACAAAGCGATTGCCATCTTCTCCAACACCCAAGCGGCAAACAAAAGCCGTGGTATCAAGCATCTTCACTTTGAAACTTGTCAGGTTATGCAGACAAAGCGCCAGTGTGATGTCCTAGGCGAACATTGGGCCACCGTCAATGTTGAGTGTTTGACAATATTGGCCTCCAAGGCAACGTAAGAGCGGACAGTCTCGTGAAGAATGGATCTGAGCTTGAAGAATATCTGGCAATCCCTGAAACGCTTCCACCGCGATCGAACGTACAACAGAACGGCTTTTGCAAGAGCTGCAGAGCTGAGGAAGAAACATAATCTATCCAACATCTGCTTTGCGAATGGCAAATGCTAGCAAAGAAAATACTTGGGTAAACACTACTTTGCAGAGATGAATGACCTGTGCGGTGTAGTGTTGGAAAATCTTCTAAGGTTTTTAAACTTAGTAGGATATAAGTTCCCATGGTAGTGGTAATCAAATGGACTGTCGGCCTAAGTGAGTCGCGGTCGCAAGATCGCAAGGCACCCACATATCTACCTATCTATCTGTCTAGAGAGTACAAAAAATGACAGGCAGAAGCAATCTTTTCACACACCAGGCCACTACATGCAAACGTCAACTTCCCACTTGTTCAGTGTAACTTCCGCTGCAGAGCAGTTCCTGGAAGGGTTGAAGCCCCATTTATTCATCACCAAAATCCCCGAAACCGTGATATTAAAATCCACATTCATTACACAAAGAATAGGCGTATAACTACAGTACAACGCTCAGCGTCTTATCGAATTGTTTTCAAAACTTAAACACAAAACCACTTACATACAAATAGCAATAGCAAATAGCTACATGTGATAAACAAATTCTGATCAAAAAAAAACCATCCGCTACACGGCTAGTGAAAAATTTAAAATACAAATATGGGGTAGCGCAATTGAAATTTTGAAAATTTCCAAAAACAAAAAACGAATGTTTTTCAAAAACAAACTTATTCTTATTCTCTTATCCACAACGAAATATACATTCATATGATTACTCCTTAACAACTTTTGTTTTATTAGATTCTCCCCTTAGAGGTGGTTCACGGTAAAGTACAAAAACGCTTTGTAAAATGGTAAGATTGTAAATTAAACTTAAAATAAAAAATAAAAAAAAAATAAACTAAAAAATTAAAAGGTAAATGGTAAATTAACTTTGCGGTCCAAATTTACTCGTTATTTTATGCGAAACATTTACAATGGCCATCTCGTGCTTCGAATCCAATTCACAGTCATATAAACCGCTCAGTGAGTCTAGGCTGAGCAGGCGAGAGCTGGCACGACTCGAGATTGATGTGTCATCAACATCGGGCGCATTATAAAGTGAGTTCACATCTGAGAGGGCACCTTCGGCATCGGTTAGGCCGGCTTCGTTCAGAAGTGAGATGTTCTCCAGTCCTGGCTCATCGGTGATGTATCCTGTTGATTCAGCACCTCCTAGAATGACACGCACATGAATTTGACGATGAAACATCGTATCTTCGCGTACTTACCAGTCGCCTCTTCACGGCAATCATCATCGGACCATTCCGATTGACTCTCAACTGGATTGGAGTCCATCGATTGATGATGATTGTTATGATGACCAGCACCATATTTGAGTTCATCATTTATCACATTAACTTCCCGCATTCGATTTTCGCGATCGCGTCCCGTTGACGGGATATCGGCGTATTCATGATCAACGGCAATACCCCCAGCACCACTGCTAATTGTCTCTTGTCTTGATGTGGCACTCATCTTTTTCCTCACATCACGATCGGCCTCGTCGTCTTCGAATTCCTCATCGGCTAAGTTGTCCTCGGTGTCGTCGGGATCACCGTTCATAAGATCTAGGCTATCGCGACTGTTCTCGCACTCACTCGATCGCGGACGACGTAGACGATGATTGTGATCTTTGGCATGGTTAACACTTTGATTTGATCTGGTGGCCAGGTCGAGCATTTGAAGATTCTTCTGGTTGCTGCCACCGCGACTGTCATGTAAAATTTCACAGGATTCTGTGTCCGAGGTTTGCCTGTAAACGTAACGAGATTAGAGCCAAATTAGGGAATTGGAGTCGATTTTTTTTTTTCGAAGAGTGGAAGAATCAATCAAAAGAGAGGGAGAGAAACGGATCTTCAGTTGAGAAATTTGTAGGGATCAACCTCACCAGCCATGTCGAACGATCTCTGACTAGCTGTCTTGTTCACGTTGGTGCGCCACCTTTGCGAAGGGCGTCCTGTAGGGCCACAGTTAAACTATTCATGGGCTTTACATGAAGTAGACGCATGCCCAAGCTCATGTCTAAAAGACTAGGCCTCTAAATTCTCGAGACAATATGATTTCACTGAAGTTCATTTTAAAAGAATTGTCGGCAACATCGCCTTCATTTGCGGTCAATCCCCAACAGAGGAATGATAACACCAATTATGGGGGAAGTGGCTTTATGGTGTAGAGCGTCTCTGCAGTTAGTTCGCGGCTCCCCCAAGTTTCATAAAGGGACCTGATAATCCCCTGAACAACTATCGCAAGCAGGCGAAACTGGAAGCTTACAGGACAATGCGAAGCGATGAAGACGTATACTGGCAGGAATGATGTCCGAAGGTTTTACCAGATTGCGAGGTTTGGATACGAACTTGCCGAAACGAGATGGCAGAATGAGAATTTTGCAAGAACATCCGCTGTAGACCGTAACAGCGATTATGACTTAAATTCGCCGTTAGCAAAAATGTTCCACTCAATCCGACTAGAGGATGTAACAAAATGGTGTAAGATTTGGTCCGAGGACATCGTTTAGGCGAACTTTAAAGGGACAAGTCTCCTTAGCACTCCGTGCAAAACGAAATGTTTGCGTAGAGTAAGCTCTACACCACCATTCGTGTACTTATGGTATATTGTTCTGCCCACTGAACGAGGGAAAAGTGTCGACGTATAACTCTTAGCAACCGCTGTTACGTTGGACTAAAGAGGCTAAGTAATATCACACCAACTAAAAGGATCATGCTGACTTTGCACGTAACATAGTTCATCCCAGTCCTGCTGTACGCCGCAGAGAGATGAATAGTTATAATATGGGTGGCGCTACAGCCCATAGAGGACCAGGGCCTAGCTTTTCCGCAACCAGAGAGAACCATCAACAAAACATCGACAAATGCTAATGGAATAGCTAGTCAGAGACGCTTATTGCTTAAGACTGCAGCGTCACCCAAAGATGAAGTTCACTATGGTTTTATCCTCTTCCTCAACTCTGCGACTTATGCAGAGTCCTTACAGGGTAGACTCACTTTAGGGGTGTATGTTCCAAAGGCGCCTGATAGGAAAATCGCTCAGGCTGGTCAGGTGTGCATTTTAAATTAAGAGGAAGGAACATTTCATTATTCAAACTCCCAAGCATTGAAAGTGCACCCCACAACCAGACCAATCTTGCCATTTGGCGGTGTAGTATGCTGGTAGGCCTCTCTAAGGATAGTCTACTAGTTACTAACTAGAATACAGCCGCTTTCAAGCCTAGTAGTTATAAAAGTAATTTCCACCATTTCATTGGCAGGTTTAGAGGTCTCTACTGAGCCTCCTCGCACTTGACTTCTACTTGCAGATGACGACTACGAAGAGCGCCATTAGGATCTATCAATCCAAATGCTGATTTTCAAACCAGGCTGGGCATGCAAGTATACTGGATAAACTACGTATTGAACAGAAAGAAATTTCAATGTCCTTGTCCGACAAGGGAGGAGTGGTCTACTAATGAGTACAACAATAACTCGACCATCCACATCTTTAGAGATGTTTCAAAGATGAGTGCAGGAACAGGAGCGAGCATTCATTCTGAACTGTTAAACACTGTTAAACATGCAGGGGGTTGAAATCGACCCAACCTTGGCAATACAAGAACTTCCTAAGGATAGCAATTGGAGAACGAACTTGCCATAACCATTTGAAGTTTCATGAAATCAACGTAGGACCTCTCGAAGACTTCATATCCAGGAAAGAAAGGGAGCACACAGCACTTATGTCACCGCCCAAGTCACTGCCGATTAGGGAATAGAACGCTGGGCTGTACGCAGAGAGTGCTTCTTTAAAGACCAATAATAAAGAAAAGGAAGCGGCTAAAATGGGTCTAGCGGTAAACCAGGGCAAAACTAAGTACATGCTGTCATCACGGAAGGACGCACAACATCGACGTCTCGGACAGAGCGTCATATTGGGCAGCAGAAACCTTGAGGTAGTCAAGGACTTCGTCTACCTACGCTCCGGAGTAAATAGGAACAACAACACCAGTACCGAGATCAAGCGCAGAAATACTCTTGCCAATCACTGTTTCTTTGGGCAGTGAGTAACAGAGCCATCTCTCGAAACACCAAATTGAACTTATATAAAACCCTGATCATCCCAGTCTTGCTCTATCTCGCAGAGACATGGACGCTGTTGAAAGCGGATGAAGAAGCTCTTGGTTGTTTTGAGAGAAAAGTTATGCGTACGATCTTTGGTCCTGTTTGCGTTGATGGCGTTTGGAGGAGAAGGTTCAACCACGAACTATACGGGCTGTACAGCGGCATGCACCTAGTTAAGCGTCTTCGGATCCAACGCTTAAAATGGCTAGGTCATGTAGAGCGGATGGACACCACAGCTCCGGCCCGAAGAGTCTTCGACACCGAGCCATTGGGACAGCGCAACAGAGGACGTCCTCGCACTAGATGGCGCACACAAGTGGAAAAGGGCCTCAACCAACTTGGTGTGCGCAACTGGAGGCAGCTGGCGAAAGATCGTGCTGGCTGGAGAGGCATGTTGGTTGAGGCCCAGGTCTACCCCGGACTGTAACGCCAATCAAAGAAGAAGAAGAATAAAGAAAATAGTTGCCAAAAAATCTTTTTACAGGTTACTGAACGTAGATATGAGAGAGGGTGGGCTTAGCAGAAGCTAGGTGTCTATAGGAATAGATCTTAATCCGAAGAGGATGCAGTGATATTAGTAAACTTCTCTGACTGCTATCTGCCTACTTGCCACTTTATGTCTACGAAGTCTGCTTTTTCTATCATATCCATACTAACAAGCGAGTGAAGGCCCTCCTCTACTGATTTAACCACGTGTAATAGTTATCATGTCACACGACCTCTACGAGCTGTACCAAGATATGGATGGCAAAATTTTTCAACTGTATGCAGGCTCGTCCAGCGCTTGAACTTATGACTCAGTTCAAGAGGTCTCCAAATTCGAGCCTACAGAAGAAGGCAAACTTTCCGTATAAGGACCAAATTATCAGGGACACAAGATAGCTTGGTTATTGGTTGATGTGACTAGAAGATCGTCAAAGATGGAAGGCTTTTGTGGCTCAGGCGTAAGAAATGTGTACGCATTTCGGTCTTTAACCCTTGACGCTTGACATATGAGCATGCTGCGTTCCAGCCCTGTGTCTGTGAACCACATTGAACTTACTTCTAGAGTCAGACGTCTCTGGAAACTAATGGCAGCCATGCCTTCTCTAAAGGAAAGGCACCACCTAGTCGCCTACTTTGCAGACTTTGCAGGTTTTTATGGCGCTCGGACAAGTTTCGTGTGCCACTCTGCAGTGGTTGCACGTTAAATGAGGTTGTTAATTTAATGTTAACATTACCAGCTTAAGAGCGCTATCTCTAAGTGCTTTCCACTCAACAAAGTAACGTAAATTGAGGTTGAGAATATCCGCAGAGCAGCTAAAAAATCGAACATTTTAACACACAACACTACGAGTACTTACATCTGACTTGATTCCGACGGGTTCTTATTCCTGGTGATTTCTTTGATGGCTTCCAAGCCGACCGGATGTTTGGCGATCATAAAACTTGTACTAATTGGTATTTTGGAGCCCTTCTCTGCCAGGGATTGCGGCGATTCCAAATCATACTTAGTCTTATTGTTATTGACAGCTGATCCTAACTTGCTATTGCTACTTGAATAACTTAACTCTAGGTTGTTACGACTATTTTGGTGCTGAGCTTGTTGACTCCCAGCACCGGCGGGTGCTGACGCGCCATGACCACCATTCAGAGACGGTCCATTTGTGAGATGGCCCATACCATCGGCACGTGCCCTCGACGAAGACTCGTTCAGGAGTCGCTGAAGTTCTCGCTCAAACGGTGACTTCGCCGTCGAGGCGACCGGCTGCTTTGAGTTATTCCCAACCATTCGGTCTTGGTATTCAAAACTGTTGCAGGAGTCGCCTTTGTTTTGGGTTGTTGTCGTCTGTCCTTGGCTCTCGGTCGTCGAGCTCACTTCGAAGTCCTTCAGATTGGACATGTCGACAATAGGCGATGTGGGATCAACTTGTATGTCGCATGGATAGAGCCACTGCAGGGGATTCAGGTTTCTGTTCAGATGGTGATTCGCCGTGATGCGGGGCGAATCGTCGTCGCCCTCACCCTCGGTTGTCTTCGAGTAACTTTCATCGGAGGAACTCATACTGGGCGAGTGCGGCCTTGAACTCAGATCGTCGGTTGAAGACATTTCGCGATTGTCTTCGATTTCGGAAGGTAGCTTTGGCAGCGGCTTCATGTAGGTGCGCAGGAGTGGTGTGTTATTCTTCAGGCTTGACGTTACCGTTGATTTGGATGGCGGCGGTGGTACTGGAAGCGGTGGTGCTATCTGCTGTTGCTGTTGAAGCTGTTGCATTTGCAGTCCATTGCTCTGACAGGTGTAGCGAGGCGGGTCGTACTTTGACGGAGGATTCTGCTGTTGTAGTGGCATAATCTTTACAATAATTCATAAATTCATATTTTGACACACACAACATCGAGAATGGTGAAAACATGCAAAAATAAATTGAGAATAAATGTGGTCAATGTGTGTTACTGGACGGTGAGATGAAGTTAAGTCTATGTCAACGTGCAACAACACACCTTGCAAAGGGGTGTAAACAAAAGAGGACCAAGATCATGCGTTTCTTAATAAACCACTGCGTGAATGGCACAATGGACGCCTTCTAAAAGGCGAGAGTGGGTTTTGAACTGACATGCGAGCGACTGTTTTGGTTTCAAGTTCAGTGCAGCGCAAGCAACAACCGACAATGGTGTCTTTAACCAGGGAATTGGAAGTCATTCTACATGACGCATATGACAACTTGGCACAGCTTTCATAGCCGTAAACATATTCTGACAACGTTCTGTCACTCATGGCAGAGGGACATGATTAGATTCCCATGCAAGACAACTGCATCATGGGTATCCGTGCATGGAAATAGTTCCAGGTCAAGGTTAATCAAATCAAAACCCATTGAAACCCAGAGGATTAATACTATCCGCAGCACACTTTACATAATTAAATAAATAAAACAAAAACACACACACCAATCCATTCACTTGCCCTGTACAGTGTACACTCCAACCGGTCTTACCTTCGCCACAGGAGCGGCATGCAATAATGGTTCACTCTCTCTGCAGCTGCTGTAATTGTTATTATGATATCTACCATTCCCATGCTCCCGCTTAATCATGTTATTATAATTCTCCAGATGACCGTAGTTCTCCCGAATGTTGT
This sequence comes from Eristalis arbustorum, assembly GCA_916610145.1. NCBI lineage: Eukaryota > Metazoa > Arthropoda > Insecta > Diptera > Syrphidae > Eristalis > Eristalis arbustorum. The sequence goes on along the minus strand of OU744320.1, from coordinate 39,182,817 downwards.
AGTTATCACGACTATCACGACCCGAACTTAGACTAGGATTCTCAATGATGTTGAATGTCTCGCGCATCATGAGCATTGGCGGTAGCTGTGACCTAACCTGTTGTGAGTTTTGTTGCTGCTGCTGGAGGTGGTAATTGGGATGATGGGACTGGGGCTGTTGCTGTTGCTGTTGATGCTGCTGTTGCGGTTGATATTGCAGTTCTCTATTGTTGTAGTTGTACTTCATGGCGTCGGCGCCTCCATTGTGACCGTTCTCGCGAATGTTCGGCAGTCCTCCGTTTGCAACGAAATTCGCCTGCTTCTGATACTTCTGATAGCGTTGCGCCAATAGCTGCTGTTGCAGTTGCTGATGCTGTTGCTCGTCCAGCTGAAACTGTTGCAGCACAGCCTGTGGCGGCTGCTGCGGAGAATGCTGCTGCTTAACAATCATGTTGGGTGCATCTATGTTGTTGTAGGTGTAGTTGTCCTTCTTGATGTTGTACGCTTCATTGTTCATGTTCAGGTGGTAGCTGCTGTCATTGAATTGCGATTGCTTCTGGTAATATTCGGTCGGGTGGGCGTGCATTTGCATCGGGGTCGTTGTTGTTGATTGCTGCGGTGCTCCGTGCATTGAGCTTGTTGTTTGCGGTTGCTGTTGGATTTGCTGCTGTTGTTGTTGCTGCTGCTGTTGTTGCTGTTGCTGTTGTTGTTGCGTGGGTATGTTGTTGCTCTGGAGAGTACGATTGGAGAGCATAGCATTGCGGACTTCACCGTTGTTGTTCGCGTAGTCCCACAGGAAGTACGTAACCATGTCTCCTTTCCCCTTGACGTTAATCTGTCCACGACATCTGCAAAAGAAGAAGGAAATGTTAAGATCTGAGCTGAATGTGACTTGTCGTGAGGTGACGTTTACCTGAACTCAAAGTGTGAGCCCTGGAGACTGTCAACGACTTCCTGGGTGACCTGAGTGTATCCTGGTATACCAGTAGAATCCATTCGACTTGCAACGTTCACTGTGTTTCCCCAAATATCGTACTGCGGCTTGCGTGCCCCGATGACACCCGCAACGACGGGTCCAATGTTTAAGCCTGCAAAACACGGAAGATGATGGGGACTCTTTCTTAGAGAAAAGCACAAGCTCTGCAATTACCAATTTTCAACATGAAGTTGTTGTACGAATGACTGTTGATCTCCTGGAGTGCTAATCTCATAGCTTTCACATATTCAACCAAGGCTGTCATGTGCCTTCGAATCGAGTTGGGATCGGTTGGATTCATTTTGTATTCTAAAAACAGAAGGGAATTAGTTCGCTCACACGGACCCGACGAGAGTTGTAGTCTCACCTGGCAATAAACCAACCGCTGCCATGTAAGTGCTACCGACTGTCTTGATTTTATCGATGCCTTGGAAGCGATCCTCCTTCAGTAACTAAAATTAATAAGAAAAACACACAATTACTAGCATTCGTCGCGAAAGAAGGCCGTTTCCCTACGTACCTCATCAAAATCAGCAATGATCTCATTGAGAAGTCGCAAGCATTCCAAACCCTGATCAGATCCGTCCAGTTCGGTGTAGAATTCATGGAAATTGGGCACCGATGCAAACATGACACCGACTTTAGCGTAGCTTTGGTGATACAATTCCTGTCCGGGGTTACCCTAGAAAAATTAGCAAAACCAGACTTCTAAAATGATTAACTTCGCTTGGGGGTAATAGGAGTTGGAACACAGAACAATCTCGAAATTACGTGTTTTGCGGGCAAGCCACTGTTGTGAAGAAACTACACATGACACGCACACGCGTACAGGACACAATAAATAGAAGAAGATCAGTAGTAGATAGTAGGTGAAAGAGAGCAAAATAGTTTGTAAGAAAAAAAAAACAGAAACAGTGAAGTGGTGGTAAGTAGTTTTGTTTTGTTCGTAAGCTTGTAAGTCAATTAAACGTCGTTATCGTTGTTTCAACGTTGCCAACGCAGTGGTATACAATATTGATCCATTTAGTGATGTTACTCTTGAGCGTGCGAGACAGACGATTACTTCTTGTAGAGTACTAAATTAACATTAAGAAAGTTGCTTTGAGAAGAAAAATAAATTCAAATGACCTTAAGTAGCTCAAATAAATTCGAAATAAAACAATTCAAAGAGGATTAAGTCGATGTTGCGTTAGGGTGATAATATCTTGCACTGATCACTGCTAAAGATAGACGAGTTTGTGGAAGGGTCTGTATAATGTGTTCGGTATTTAATCACTTAGGAATCTGATTTGGGAAGTGGTCTAAAGGTAACGGTCAAGTGTAAATTGTCTTCAAGCACTAGTCCCCACCATGGTACAACAGAGAATTAAGTGAAGTATATGCCGACACTTGTGAATGATCACCGAAGTCAATCAAAAAGGAACTTGAAAGATGTTTTTTTAGAATCATCATCATCTTCTGAACCGCATGATTTACTACAGACATCGCGATCTCCAGGCCACTCGATCCTTGGCCATCGGCTGTTACTCATCAGAGTCAGGCGAGATTTCGGACATGGTCGTGATCATCGCTCAACATTGAGCTCATCGCGTATTACCGTGTTTCTCACCACGTCTCAGCGAGTAACTCCCAGAACAAAACGAAGAAGTCTCCGCCACTTGCCTTCGAGATTTTATCCTTTCAGTCATTGCCCGAATTTTATGATCATAGGCTGTGTTTCAGCGGGGCACTGAGAAGTACTCCGTCGGACGCACTGAATATTCTCCTCCATCTCCCACCTCTGGAAATATTCGGGAAACAAGCAGCAGCAAGCACAGCCATGAAACTGAAAAACACTTCGATTGTGGTACTCAACACTGGCCACTCAAGCATTCTCAAGGAATTCAATTTCCTACCTAGCGACACCGACCGCCTACTACCCCAGGCCATCTTCGAAAAGAAATTCTCAATCAGTATTCCTTCCAGATCGGACTGGTTCACTGACAGGCAAACACTGAAAGATCCTCTACACATCTTCACAGATGGATCAAAGACAAAAGAAGGGGCTCCCTGATCACTGTAGCGTTTCTCAGGCAGAAACCATAGCGATTAAACAGGCGCTGTCGTGGCTTAAAAACAATGTGATATCAAAAAGGGATATCACCATCTGTTCCAATAGTAAGGCCGCCATAAAAGCCCTGGGCAATGTCATGTTCTACTCTGAAACATCCCTTAATTGCAGGCTGTCCCTTAACGAGATGGCCCAGCATTTTAACATTCACCTCATGTGGGTGCCGGGACACTGTGACATACCAGGAAACTGCAAAGCCGACGAACTCGCTAGGTGTGGTACAACCTCATCCCTATCGATAGAAGGGGTACCACCTTCCATGCCGATCGCTACAGCCTACCAACTTTTAAGGATTCACTCAAATAAAACCACCAATGACGAATGGCTAGAAGGCACCACCTGCCTTAAAACAAAAGAAAGGTTGGCCATCACTCAACCAAAAACGGTCACTCAGTCTACTTGGACTCAGCAAGCCCTCATTAAGGACCCTCATAGGAGTCATAACCGGGCACTGTGTAATTGGCACTCATGCTCGCAGGATGGGTGCTCCATATAATGATTTTTGCAGAAGCTGCATGGATGAAGAGGAGGAGGAAGAGAACACTCATCACCTTCTCTGCTCCTGCAGTGCTCTTGCCAGTCGTAGGTTCCTGCACCTAGGGGCCTACTACCTCAGCAGCCGTAACGAGCTGAAAAGTGCCAGCATTGGCCAACTAAATCTGTTCATCAGCAGCACAAACTGGTTCCAGTGTTAGGAGAAGTCAATCCGCGTGGTATCACAATGGGCCTACTCTGGCCTAAGTGTGACTGCTCTGCGGCAGTCAGCCACTACAACCTAACCTAACCTAACCTAGGTAAGAGCAGGAACAAATGCTGAGTTGAAAACCACTAACCAAGCTCGGCCTTTCTGATTACAAATCTTTTCGCATTACTCTTCCCAACACCGGTGAAAAAGACCGGACATATTTGAATTCCTCCTCCTACGTCAGCAGAACTCTACTAACGAGGCATTCTGGAAACGACTAGACCCCCATTACACAGAAAAGATAAGGCACCTAAAAATACTAGGTAGGTAGTTCATAGAGCTCATGTCGGTATCGCGTTTGCAGATCGTTTGTTCTGGATCGATTATCTTGATTCAGCACAGTTTGTTAGTCTGATCCATCTGAGGTCACCAACTTGAAGAAAGTGCTTAGAGATATTTGCTGCGACGGACTGGCCAATAAACGTCATCTACAATCGAGCTTTGAAGGGCAGAACCTTGCGTAGCCAGTTCATCAGCTAATTTCCTCGGATTTCACTCTGTCCCCGTACCAAGATCAGGGACACTGCATACATCGAGCATCCCTGAGTGATGCATGCAGCATGACTCGCATGCCGAGATGTAGCACAGGTATAGGAAAATGGACGGGTTCTTGTTCCCCTTAATTCGGATGATAACATCATCGAAAAAGAAAGAAGAAGAAGCTGTTATTGTACCTGGGCTATCAATACATACCACTTTTTGTTTTCAAAGAATGTGTGAGTATGAGAGCAGCGAAAAACACCGTCTGCAAACACTGAAATTATCTGGCAGTCTCGAAGCTTTTGAAAAATGTATTGAGGAGTTCTATAGGGTCAACTTGGTTGAGGGCCCAACTTTTGGGCGAATGTTCCACTGTATGCGTAGAGGTGTAGGCACGCCTTCTTAACACGCTGGTCTACTTTGACCTTCCATCCACGTTTGTGATCTAGTGTACGCCTCCAATTTATGTTCTTCTTCGTCTTCCTGGATTGGCGCTACAGTCCGGGGTGGACCTGGGCTTCAAGCAACAAGCCTCTCCAGCCAGCCCTTCAATTGATATGGACAGTCTTATTTCGTGATATATCGTTCTGTTAGGTTTGTGGGTTGACGCATTGAATGTCACTCGTTTTACTGTCAGACCCCGAACGCCACAACGCCCAATTAAGTATGCTCCTATTCTCTAAAAACAGATTTCCTGAGAAGATTCTTATTGGAATAATAGACAACTTGCCCCTTTCAAGACGGCACCAATAGTGCGCATTGTTTCGAAGGAATCCGCAATATGTTGGTCCCAGAGCATTGGTCAGTAATTTTCTTTGCCTACCAGATCTTACATTCATCAATGTAACTTCAAGCCGAGGGATGGGGGGAAAAGAACGAAAGCAGCTAACTTTACACGCTTGTTGTTTGAGCTGCAAGTCATGGTCGGACAAACACAATCAATATTTCAACTTTCACGATGCGACCTCCCGTGAGAATGCATTGCAGTGAAAGTGGAGAGGTAAAGCTTCTCAAAATTTAGCAAGAGTAGGTTCAATAGTAGCGTTGTGTTGCTACAATGTCTGCAATATTTGTTTGTCCGAACATTTTTGGTTCTTATTGATTGGTTCTCATTAGCTTTGGTTTGCGCATAACTGTCCATGTTATTTCGGATGGGCTATTTATGTGAATGTAGTCAAACAAAAATCCCACAGCAAAACTGGACGGCCACATCGAGCGCAACAAAGCTCCAGCAAAAAGGGACTTCGGGTCCGAGCCTTTTGGATCGAAAAGGAAAGGGGGACCGGTCCATGAACCAAGTCATCGTAGCTTGCGCGTGCTCAAGGGGTTATTAATACCCTTAATTGTCAAGACACACAGAGGAGGTACCTGTCCACATTGGTCTTAAATATCTGCGGATTGTAATCTTTTGGAAATATTGAGCTGGGAAGAGCATTCCATATTCGTGTAGTGCGGCTAAAAAACGAGTCTCTAAATTTCTTAAGGGTAAACTGATGTGCATTCCTGGCGAGACGTGTATTGCGGGTGAATTCAAGGAGAGGAGGAATGCAGTTGGCTAGCTCACTTGAGCATTGTTTGTTAAAATAACGATAAAACACGGACAAAGAAGACACGGTTCGTCGATGTTCAAGCGAGTCTAATGAATCCACAATATCATTGTCTCCTATACATTTTATCGTTCGCTTTTGGATTCTATCTAGTAGGTGCAAGGTGGTCTTGGGGGCACCAGACCAGATATGAGCGTTATACTCAAGCTTAGGGCGAATATACGCCTTATAGATTAAAGCTAAATCAGAGGGGGTGAAGTATTTCTTGCATCGATTACGGAAACCTAAGCATTTCGCAGCATTTTTGACGACCTCGAATATGTGATCGTTCCAACTAAGTGTTGTGTTGATGCACATACCGAGGATGGAAAGTTTTCCGGTTTCGTCGATACAAGCCCCATTCATGGATAATGGCTGATTATCAGGGGTTCGCTTAGAGACAGCAGACAGCATTGAGTTTTGGAAGCATTGAATTCCACTCTGTTGTTCTTACCCCAGTTAACTATGCTGTCCGGATCGGAATTCAATGTGCTTGACATACGCTGCCGTTCCAATACTACGTCCTTGGTCTTGAAAAGTGCCTGCAGCCTGACCAGGACTGTCTTCGTTAGAAGGCAGCTATTGTCTAAAACATCCATTGGACATAAGTACAGCTCGAAGGCATGCGTTCTCCATTCACCAACAATGCAAGCAGCATTAAAGGTTGTGCCAATCGTTGATAGCAATTTGTATCCTATATTTTATGGCAATTATTCCTTCCGAGCTTTGTCGAAAACGCATTCTATTGCGAGGGATACATTCACCCAGGATTCACCACGGCCTTTGCTTGAGACTGCTTTGTATGAAATCGAAATTCTAGCCGATTAAAAGAAGCCTAAGAAGCAGTAGTAGTGGTGGCGCGTGGCGTTGTGGGTATGTGCGTCGACCCCAACCTCGACGTCGTAGGTTCGATTCCAGCTCTGAGGGACAGAAATAATTTTCACGGCTCACCTCTTTCGAGCCACTGACAATGCTCAAAGAGTATTTCCTGTCTAGAAAAAGCTTCTCAAATTCGGCCGTTCGGAGTCGGCATAAAACTGTAGGTCCCTTCCACTCGTCTGAGAACAATAGCACGTACAACACGAGTGGCTGAGAAGCTAGGCCCTGGCCCTCTACGGGCTATAGCGCCACCCATATTATTGTTATTAAGAAGCAGTAGTGGCTACTTCTTTCAGTTAAATGCAACACTGACTCAATCCTCCTTGTGGCGCAATTTATAAATTAAAGCCTTTTTAGAAATCAAATAAAAGCAAAAAAAAAAGAGAAAAAGTTACGGAAAAAGTAGAAGAAGAATAATAATTTCCACACAAGCAAAAAAAACACTTGGCGCTAAAAATACAAGAATATACAATTCACACATTAAACTACTTCTCTATTCACCATATTACTGCGGAATTGAGCATCGAGAAAATGTGCAGCCACATGAGCTGGCAGCAAATTGTGTAAAATCCTCTTGTTCGATTCCTGTAATACGTCCATTTCCTTTTTCTCCTGCGATGCCTGCAGCTGCCAGAGGAAATCCAAGCGTGCTGTCCACTCCACCAGGCGGCCATGAACTAAAATTGCGATCATGAAAATGACAATCCTTGCTAATGATATCAAATGAAGTGGAATTGATGCGCTGCACATGATAGAAGAAAAAACACCACACACACAAACAAAAGCAAGGGTTGTCCACATGTCCATGACGAAGTTGAAGGAGAGAAGAGAAGAGAAACAAAAATAGGATAAACCGTGTGTGAAAGCTTCAAACAGTAGAGAGGGTGTGGTGACAATCTGTCATCGCACAAATGCACAAGGTAGAAATATAAATAATAACATACTTGACACGGTTATCGTAGCACTCGAAGATATTGGTGTGCGACAGCTCGATGAACAGCGTGTAGATGGTCCCCATGATTATGATGAGCAGTGATTTGAATATGATGGGCAACCTGCAAAGAAGAACAAGACGGAGTGTGTATTAGTAAAATGTATTTGTTTTTTTTCATTAATTTGATGCTCCAAATCTGTTAAGGGCTCTCGCGGCGTTCTGCTTGCAACAAGCAATTTCTCCCGCCAAAGCTCGGGTGTAACGAATTATACCCGAACCCTTGAGAGTACATAATCTAAAATTCAAAGTGAAAGCTGTGTGTGTCTCGGCAAATATCAATCCGATTCGGCTCAATGCACTTTGCAGATGATTTTAATGGAATCAAGTGTTTTGAATTTATGTATGCATGGGAAATCTGCATACGTCGATTAATCTCGGTCTGCACGTCTAGAATAAGTGTTTATTTGCTTGAGTTGGAACTTCCCGTGGTTTCGCATCGCTTCCGAATACGTTTACCATAATTGAACTGTGTACAATTTTTCACGTACATCCAAGTGTAAATACACCGCAATCGAAGATCTGTGTTGTTTATGGCACTCAATTGAGGGAAGGCATAAATAATGGACTTTACGGAGGCGGTGGTGGTCTGTCAGGAATTCTTCGTTTGAATTGCGTGAAAAGAAACTCTTTGAAATGCCGCGAGAAAATGATGGCTCTTAATACGTATTTGTGGAGTTTTAATGAACAAGTTTTATAATCAAATATTGGGCTCTTCAAAAGAGACGGGACAATTTTGACAGTTAATGCCGGCCATGGGGTTTTATCTGTGGCTAATGTTCCTATTTTTATTTTATAGTTCTTGGCAGACCCAAAGATCACTCTAGCAACAAGTGCCAGCGTCTAGTAATGCCAGTGATCAACTATTTCAGATATATCCGACTTCACAGCTGACGATCTTGCCCATAGACGAATTTGAGGAATTTTCTATCAGTTAATAAAGTGATCGCGTAAATTACAATAGTCTAGGAATTATCGGTCTCTCCTATACTGAGATGAACTCGTGTACAATGAAAATCGTTTCTGTCGGGAACATAGACACACAGTTCATGTAGTCTGACTTCCGCTCTGGCGCCAGCTAGAGAGAGCTTGCCTTTAAAACCAACAGATGACATCAGACTATGAATAGTCGCTGATCTAAGAACTGGGATAGTAACTATATTTTTGACTTTCGTACTAACTGCGTTACACTGACGACTCCCTATCATTTCTGTGACACATCTACCAAACTTAATTCTTCAAATACGATGCAAGATTTTCTTCTTCTTCTTCTATGGCGCAAGCCTCTCCAGGTGGCACGATCCTTAGCCAAGTTGGTTGAGGTCCTTTTTCACTCGAACGTGCCACCGTCTTCGTGGTCGTCCTCTCTTGCGGTGTTTGACTGGTTCGGTTCAATCATTAGTCCTGTTTTTGTAGATGGCGTCTGAAGGGAAAGGAAGATACAGACCTCGGACCGAAGCCTGCAGGGACGAAAATGGACAACTAGTAGTAAAATCGCAGTCGATGCTGAGAATTTGGAAAAATAATTTCTGTAGACTGTTAAACGGCGATGACGACACAAATTCCGCTGTCAGGCAGAATGTCAACTCAATGTCAATGTCACTCAATTTGGACGATGATGAACACGAATTCCGTCCCCCCGACAGGAAAGTCCACAATAGACCAAATATTTACACTCCGGCAGATCCTGGAAAAGACTCAAGAGATGCAGATCGACACCCACCACCTATTTGTCGATTTCAAGGCCGCATATGACAGCGTGCATAGAGACGAGCTATACAGCGCCATGTCTAGTTTTGACATTCCTGCCAAACTCGTCAGGTTGTGCAGGATGACGATGGAGAACTCTCGCTGTTCCATCAAGGTCGGTAACGAACTCACCGTGACCTTCAATGTCAAAAAAGTTTTAGGCAAGGCGACACGCTGTTATGTGACTTCTTTAACATCATACTTGAGAAGATCGTGCGAAACTCAAACGTAAACACCCGAGCACGATCTTCCAAAAGTCCGTTCAACTGCTTGCTTACGCGGACGACATTGACGTGATTGGACGAACACAGCGAGCCGTCAATGAGGGCATTGAAGCGGAAGCGACTAAAATTGGTCTAGCAATAAACCAGGGCAAAACAAAGTACATGCTGCCATCACGGAAGGACGCACATCATCGACGTCTCGGACAGAGCGTCGTATTGGGCAGCAGAGACTTTTAGGTAGTCAAGGACTTCGTCTACCTAGGCTCTGGAGTAAATAGGGACAACAACACCAGTACCGAGATCAAACGCAGAATTACTCTTGCCAATCGCTGTTTCTTTGGGCTCAAGAGGCAATTGAGTAACAGAGCCATCTCTCGAAACACCAAATTGACCTTGTATAAAACCCTGATCATCCCAGTCCTGCTCTATGGCGCAGAGACATGGACGCTATTGAAAGCGGATGAAGAAGCTCTTGGTTGTTTTGAGAGAAAAGTTCTGGGTACGATCTTTGGTCCTGTTTGCGTCTATGGCGTTTGGAGGAGAAGGTTCAACCACGAACTATACGGGCTGTACAGCGGCATGCACCTAGTTAAGCGTCTTCGGATCCAACGTATGTAGAGCGGATGGACACCACAGCTCCGGCCCGAAGAGTCTTCGACACCGAGCCATTGGGACAGCGCAACAGAGGACGTCCTCGCACTAGACGGCGCACACAAGTGGAAAAGGACCTTAACCAACTTGGTGTGCGCAACTGGAGGCAGCTGGCGAAAGATGTGCTGGCTGGAGAGGCATGTTGGTTGAGGCCCAGGTCCACCCCGGACTGTAGCGCCAATCGAAGAAGAAGAAGTCTGAAGGGAAATATTCAACTACGATCTGTACTGGCTGTATAGTGGCATGCACATAGATAAGCGTCTTCGGATTCAACGATTAAGATGGCTATGTCATTTAGAGCGGATGGACACCACAGCTCCGGCTTCGAAAGTGAAGATCCACGCTTAACTACAGCACCAACAAAGAATAAAGGCCCTATTGGAATCGAAGAAGATGCCACCGTTAAATGAATTCAGATCGTTGTTCTATTAGAGAGTGACCAATGTGAAAGGACCTTAAGCTCAACCCGGACAAAAAAATGAAGATCTGCATATCTCCAAACCTCAAAAGGAGTTTGCTGACTTCCCTTTATTCCATTATACTCTTCTTAAGATGAACACGTCACTCACATGGAATAATATTCAACTACGAACGAACATGGATGTCCACATTAACTCTATTACCTCAAAAGTACATAGCACATAGTTGGTTACCAATAATGTCCAAGCCTGACTCACGATCACTCCAAAAACTCAATGCTTTCGATTCCATTGTGCGGCACGTCTTCAATCGTCCAGAACGGTCACTAAGCAGCTCGGGCAAATTTGTAAAGTATCGAAGTTGCACCTTGTTTTTAAAAATTATTCACATGAAAGTTTCTGCGTATCGCAATGAAAAAATAACGTTTATTTTACATAGTCCTAATATCGTGTTAAGACCGCCTGTCTAAAATTGTCCAAGATTCATGCTGTCAAAGTCTGAAGTGCACTAGCCAATCATCTGAAGTTTAAGGCTGAGCACTGACTTTAGCTGCGGTCTATATAAATATCTTTAAATGACCCTGGCGATTAAAGATGTGTCGATGTGTTGATCATCACATCACATCCAGTAGGACGCTCTAAGTTGTCGATTAAACTCACCATAGCTGTCCGGCGACAGGTCTTCACCACAACTTTACCACTTTTGGTAAATTTTTAAAATCTGAGGACGTCCTCCGGGTTCGTATGGGTCTGTGCTAAAATCTTTGATGTCACCTTTCAAATATACTGGCTTAAAAACGCGTGAAATTTGAAATAACACATCTACTCGACTAATCCCTCAGAATAAAATTTCGCTGATTTCGTAGTCGCTATAATATGAACATGATTGCTGAGCAAGGCTTTCAGACAAATAGACTACGACGGAAGGCTCAGAAAAATAAGGTAATTGAACACTGAAAGTTGCAGATTATCATACATTCTTTTATAACATCCCAAACTCGCTGCTGCTTCATAGTGCCCCCTAGTATAATTTAAGCGTAGAGGCCATTACAACATAAACTTACCTTAAGAAAACAGAAACCGACAGAAAAGCAAACGTAGCGGACAGCGAAACATATTGCGGCAAGGAGCATTTCCTGTGAGCAGCACTCTGATGCGCCAGCATGATCATATCCTCCTCGAGCGTTGGCACCGTTGTCGTGATATTACTCGAACAGGGATGATCCGACACGCACGTAAACTAGAAGCACATAACCACAAATTCACCCATTTTCAAACTGTCATCATTTCTCTTTTTTTTCCACCAACTTACCACATTCACCTGTCCCACGGAGTAGATCAGCACTATGGTGAATATCGTTATGGCCAAACGCAGGGTGAAACTCTCCGACAAATCCCAAGCGATCCACTTCAGTCGAACAGCCAACAGCAGCATAAGTATCGCACTGACCCAAACGAACGCTGTCAAGAACAACAAGAGTAAAATCAACGTCCGCGGCAGGGCGGTCACTTGGAGGGCGGCTCCCAGAATCAACAGCAACAGACTGCATCCCATCGCAGTGGTGAAACCCAAATCGAAGTCCTTGCGATACTCGCGTTCCTTTTCGCTCTCGCGGAAGCGCAACGTGAATCTGTCGACCAAAATTGACTTCTCCCGATCCACGGAGCGAGCGTTGATCGCTTGCGACAGAAACCGATTAACCCGATTAGTCGGCTGATGGTGTACGCTAGAGTGACGTTTGCGGAACGGACATTTGAACCGGTCCGTCACTTTGGTCTGTAACGAAGGGAACAGTGGAACGAAACACACAATCGGATTAGATGAGGTTGGGAGAGACGACAATTCTTATGGTTATGATTTTCTTTTGCTTCTGAAGAAAATGGATTAGTCAAAGTTTAACGTGATAAAACGGCTACAATAGTTAAACAACAAACAATACTCTCTTTTTTTTGGTTACATTTCATGCAGAGGTTAGTTGACTTACTCTACTCTATGCACGAGTACATCAAACAACTACGAGTATGTATGTATAGTCGCTTAGAGACGTGTAAGGTGTGGCATGCAGAAACACAAGTGTTTACGTTTGATGATCATGCAGTCTTGAGAATGACGTGTGTTGACTGAAGTTTCGTAGAAAATCTGTGGGCTTCGGTAAAGGGATGCTTGCTTTTAGAGTTCAGAAGTCTGTGGAGTTGTTACGGAGTAATGGTCGCAGTTCTTAGATCATCGGAAAAGGGACGTGGTATTCTTCTCGTCTAGATTTAACGTCTTCTGATCAAAACGTCTACCATTTTTATTTGGCCTATGTACAGATAAAGACTTAAGTTAATCCCCTCAACAGTGACTGCATTGGTAGCCAGCAGTTATTTAAAGGTCCTTACCGAGCGCTGCTAGATACACTCATATTCATTCCAAATTTATACGGATAAAACTTTGGAGACACATATTATTGGCCATTTCGTCGAAAGCTGCAAGCTGCTACTTTGATGTCAATTACAGAAAAATAATTACAGCGGTTCAAATGTATAGCAAATAATGAAGAAGCGTTTTAAAAATGTCCTTTAGACGATTCGCCGCTACATTTTTGCGAAGATTGTATAAAGCTTAGCAGCCAAGACTTTATATGGATTCACATTCTAGTTTCGTTGCGCCTTCGGGGCGACAGCAGCAACTCCTTAAACTCGTCTATGTAGTAATGAGAGGCACACTGAATGGCCGGTCGTCTCCGAGTGTGGTCGCATTGACAGTTTATGGGATCAACGCTGATGGAACTTATTCTTCGCACAAACATATCATGCAGACTCCGAAAGTTCGGCACAACTGACTACCGACAATTGTGGGATGGTTCGCGTAGTTGACAAGGAAACTGGTTGACTGGTATTGAAAGGGATGTTCCTAAAATGTGTCAAATTATATACTGTCTTTGAGTATGGCGCATCAGTGACGATGATAACGAAGTCAGAGTGCCCAAATGGACAGCGACAACTTCGAAGTAGTCGGGGACTTGAAAAGAATAACTAGATCTTAGGCTTCACTAATGGAAGCGCAACATCAATGACTTGGCAAGAACGTTCCAATGGGCATGAGGCACTTCATCAAGAATATAGGGAGATAAGGCGCGGAGTAGCTAGCTATTTTTCGAAGGACAAGGCGGAGTTTGACCTGCAGGCAGGGAAAATACCGCAAGAGGACAAAATAGTTGGACCATTGATCAGCGGACGAAGAAACCTAGGGCGCTTTTAGAACCATTTGCTGAGACTGCAGGAATTGAAGTTCCACTTCAAGTTGAGTTGCACCTACTGGTTTGCACGATTCGTAAAATAGATCCTAAAATTGGCTAAGTTAAACTAAAACTAGCTAAATATTGAATCATAAACCCATTCAAAGGGGTGAGTGCATCCATTTGTTTGTCCAACAAACACATTTTAAACTGCGCGTAAATAGTTTTGTTAAGTTGGGCTATACAAGCATTGTTCACCGGTTGCAGCTTAAATCGAACTACATTTGCAAGCTTGCAATGCAGTTGAGTCTGCGCTGCACAACGATGCGAATTTTTTTTTATCCAGCAAAACCGTCGAATCCGACTCCGAAAAAATAAAATGGGCATACCACCTTTTTTCCATATCTATTGCACATCCATGCCGGTACTTGTTTAACTTCACACTCAAGGCATAGGGCGTCAGAGCATTACAAAGTCTAAACATCTTCAAAAGTTCGATTATTACGGTGACGGCATTGAATAGGAGGCTTCGTTTTACGTCATCGAAGTTGCCGCAGTCGCATAGAACGACAGAGAAATTGTGAATATGGCTTATACGATGGCTGGGATCAAACCATATTTGTCTACCCATGAGATGGCAGCTGCAACAGCTCCAACTTCTATAAAATTGTCAAAATCGATCACACCATTTGAGCGCCCTAGCGTGATACATAAATATAACAAATAACTGTGCGGCCTTGATCTGATGGACGCGTAGTTGGGTCGATTTGACATCCATATGATATCACGATTGCTGACACACCGCCGGGTGCGCCGAGTATCTTCAATGCTTGACTTTACACCGACGCCACATCGATTGGACGGTGCAAACTACCAAGCCACTAAAAGTGTAAGAATCTATCACGGAAATGACCTCCTGTCTTATGAAATCCGGCAAACCGTTCGGATGATAACCTGGCAAGTCCCAACCAAGCGGGGCCGAGTGAATGTTGCTCTTTTGCCACCGAAGGATGTACGGCTCGACACAATGAGTCACTTACAGCAGCGCGCTACAACTCTATATCGATGGAAAAAAAACCTGGCTGCGACTAATGAACGCGATTTTTTGCCGGAAATGTCAAGTTCATGGACATGCCCAGTTATTAAGGTTATGTCTTCGATTACCGCAGATATTATCAAGTTTGAAATATGCTTCCAACAAATTTCCAAGAAATAACTCGATTGAAACACATAAATCAACTACTGCAACATATTTTTAAACCACTGCTAATTTTGGAGGAATGCACGTTTTGCATCCATTTTATTAAGGTCAACTATCGAAATTGCAGTGGTGGTCCGTGGCGTTGTGGGTACGTGCGTCGACCCCAACCTCGACGTCGTAGGTTCGATTCCAGCTCTGAGTGACAGAAATAATTTTCACGGCCCCACCTCTTTCGAGTCACTGACAATGCTCAAGGAGTATTTCCTGTATAGGAAAAGCTTCTCAAACTTGGCCGTTCGGAGTCGGCGTAAAACTGTAGGTCTCTTCATAGTTCACGAGCAACGGAGAATAGCTCAAGTTGAACTTTTTAGATTTAAGAGTAGCATCAGCAAAAGGCCCCTAGTTAAAAGTTTAATCGTTGCTCCTGTTAAAGGTGAAGCATTTGTTCAGCGACATGATTCTAGCCACGATTCTGATTCAAGGCAAAAGCTGACTAGATCAGATAGAGCGCATAGACTGTTTAAACAACACTGAAGACACGTCAATTTCAAGCAGTTGCTGTGACAATGCAAAAGGGGACGTACGAAGTTTAAGTGGCGCACAAGAATCCATGGACAGCAACCAAGGCCAGATTAATCGGATTAAAGTAGCTGACTGCCAGCGAGTAGCAGTCACACTTAGCCTCGTTGTGTTGCCACTTGAACAAGAGTGTAAACGTAGAATACATTCTGCTTGGACGATACGAATGCATTTAAAAAAAAATACTTATCGTCACAGACTACGGCGAGAATTAAAGGATTTGCGCTGCAATGGTGGTGCCGACTGATGGGAATGAAAGGCAATCATGGAGATGCTACTTTCCTCCTCTGTATCATACACTGATGGCCAGAGTAATTAAATATCAGTGCAAGCCACACGTTTGCTGTCAGTTCAACGCTCTACAGCTGAATATTTGAAAATTACGTCATGTTTAACACACATTTTTTCAATTTTTTTTTGGTTGTGCAGCCAAGGGAAATGAGTAAGTCTTTTAAATATTTGTGAATTTTTAAAAGTAGCTCTAGAGGCAGCTGCTTCCGATGGGAAATTTTTGCACATTCATCCGTGCAGCTGCAGGAACTGAGCGGCTAAGTCCATAGCCAGCTCATTGTTTGCTTTCGGTCTAAAAACATCAATACTTCTCTCCACCACTTCGGAACAAAATGAACCAACAAACAACAAGCCCACTGACTTATGAGAGTCCACACGCGTGCAATCATCTACCATTTATACATAATTTAAAAGGAAAACAAAATGTTAAAATAATGCGCTTCCTTATTTGTCAAACGAAACAAATCAACGGTGAAGATGTTAGAATAAATCAAATTTTCTGAGGAATGACATCTGATGTTCTGTTCTTTCATACGCTAACGCAATTAAAAAATGGATAAAATTAAAAAAAAACCGCTAAATAAAATCAAATTGAAGAATTAAGAAAAAGGCACAACACTATTTGTTTTTAATCTCTTGCTGGCGGCGATTATTTGAGTATTCAAAGCACAACACGTTAGTAGAGTAGAAGAGTAGGTATGAGAATACATGAAGAATAAAACGACTCTGAATGACCATATCAAGATATCGAATATGAGAAAAAAGATATAACATTAAAACAGTAGAGGGCGGGGAGGGGGGTTTTATTTGAATTAAGGGGGAACGGGAGCGGGATAAGAACCCAGCATATTAGAGGAAAACCAAGAAGAAAAAAATATTAAATCAAAATAATTAATTCGGTTTTAGGGAGAATGGAGGCACAAAAAAACCAACAAAAATATGACGAAAAACGATAAACATATTCCCTCACTTTAGTCTGGCTATGATTATTATTTATTGTGTTTGAAGGTCCTACAGAAACGGTAACACTGCCACCGGGTGTTGTCGGTGCGTGTAAAATTCTTTGCAGCCGCATAACCTATAAAAATTCAATTCAAAATTTGAAAAGAAAAACAAATCAAATTTTTTCAATTACTTGAACTGTTGTTACCATTTGTTTTTTTTTGTTTTTTTTTTATTGTTGTTTTGTATTATATTAATTTGTATTTTAAACTATTTTTAAGGCATATTGTTTTTGGTTAAATGAAAATATTGTAGAAAGTAATAGAAAGGAAAATTAATAATTTAACTATGCACAAATATAATATACATTCTAAAGCGATTAATTTTGAATTTTTAGTTTTTGTATTGATCAAATGGAAATAAGTGGAAACGCACGCAGAGGATACTCCTGCAAAGTTGTGAGAAGATCGAGATTTTACAACTTTCGGTGCCTTCGCCGTAGGAGATACGTATGGATATTGTTGTCGGCGAGAACGATGAATGAAAGGAATGCCACAACCACCAACTCTACGAGCAGTTCCAAAATGGCAGCTCTTTGTATCGAAGGGGGCCAAGAGACTAAGCGGATTTTCAAATTAGAGCCTGCTGGTTTGCCGAAACCTACATAGATGGAAGGCAGTAACAAATGCTCTACGGGTCGCGTCATAGTAGGTTAGACACAGCACAATTGTGGAACGGATGAATCTATCTTAGACCGGACTATTGGATGTACCTATCCTCTGTCCTATTGAGTGGAAAGCATTTTTTAACGAGAATTTAAATCTTCGATCTTATGATTTTCTAAATAGGACAGCGTTTACTACGAGACACTGGATTAGATTTGGGATCCCTGATAACAACAACAGAACCCGAATCATTGGCTCCCTCCCTTTGCTCTTGTCCAGGGCTTCCTAGGGCAACTTTTCGTTAAATCTCGGAGCAAGTAATCCAGAATGAACATCAGAGATTTGATTTTTTTCTTCAACGCCCCATGATGATTCTGAATGGGCATCAACCTCAAACTTTCACAGCTGTGCTTTCAAAATGGCGCTTAGTGCTGATCGGGTTCTTTAGGAACCACCACCTCACACAGACAACTTTCAACATTGTCGGGTGTTGAGTGTAAAATTCGATGAGCATGTTACATCTTAAAATTATGGATCTAACACCTCCAGTTTTTATGGCTGCATTAAATCATCGATCCGTTACGCAGCATTTGGGTCAAATCATTTCGCTCTACAGCTACAATTTGGAGTCAGTTAAAGGACTTTTTTATATAAAGTTTCTGCAGTGAGTAAACGTGACTACCATGAAAAGTTGTTATCAGTGCGCAAAATCCACCATCGACCTGATCTTCAAACAATGACAGATTCAGAGTTGACCCAAGAAGTGCAAATCACCCCACCATTCGTCGATTTCAAGACCGCACATGACAGGATGCATAGAGAAGACCTATACAAAAACATGTCTAGTTTTGACATTCCTGCCAATCTCGTCGCACTGAGAAGGACACCGATAGAGAACTTTCGTTGTTCCATCAAGGTCCGTAATCAACTCACCGAGAATTTTAAAGTCAAGAAAGGTTTTAGATAAAGCGTGTGTGTATAGACTACTTCTGCGCCGAGATTAAACGTAGACTATATCTGCCAAAAGCAGGTTGGGCTCAAGAGGCAATGGAGCCATCTTTAAGAAGACCAATTTAACTCAGTAAAATACATTGATCAACTTCCATATTTCTTGCGTTCATATAATTTGGAGAGGAAGGTTCAACCACGATCTGTAGGGGCTGTACAGCGAGGTCTTATCTAGTTAGACCATGGGGAACGTATAGACAACTGAGGTCCGGCCTGAAAGTGATTCTGAGTCAGTGGTACAACACAACAGGAGAAGTCCAAGGTGATGGCCTACAAGTGGAAGGGTGACTCAGTTGGATACTGGAGACAGTTGGCTACAAATCATGTTGGTTGGCAAGTTGGATGAAGCCCAGGTCTACCTCGAACTGTAGAGCGTGATTCGTTTCATCGTGAATCGAGCAACAAATTATTCCAAAGAATTTCATTCAACTAAGGCCAGTTTTGAATCACCACTACCTCTAGAAAGAGTGACCATTTGAAGGAGTTTATAGAGCGGCGGAATTTTTGGTTCATGTCCTTTTTTTCTTAAGAGGCTTCAGTCAAGTGTGAATGGTACGACACGCGTACAGGATTATCTCCTTTTTCGTCCAACGCTTATACTTGGAGGCGAACATTCGACGCCTGAATACCGTCAGAATAGTTCGTATACGCCCAGCTGTCTCATCCATCCCAGACGCATCCATTTCTGCACTCTGAGGTGGATCTCTACAGCAATATTCGTGTTATTCATGCTATTCATGCTCCGAACACTGCTACTGACTCAATAGTCTTTGGCTTAGTTCAATGTGACCATCACGTGAAAGAGGGCTAAGCAGAGTAAGATAAGAATATATTAGTTGGCGCTGAATCGTCGAGGGAAATGACGACAGACCTACTCACTCGCCAACCAAACACACAGCCGAGAATCAGTAGGAAAGAGTCTCCCCTCCAGCCTGTGAGCAATGCTTGACATGCAACAAAGAGGAGTGACTGACTGGAACAGGATATCCACAAGCCACCGAAGACATTGAACGGAACAAATGATTTATCGTTCGATTCCCTGACATCGCACAATACCCCATAGTCACCCCCAAACAGGTTGAATGACATAACCTACACCCTTTGCTAATTTGTCACTCTTGCCCCTTTATTTCCCCATCTTCTGGAGCGTTCTGCGTCATTTCAATGATGCATTGTTCGTCGGCGTCTCTCATCGGCGAGCCTAATTGGAGGGTGGTCGCCTCACTCACACCCGGCCATCAGCCGATGTTGTAAAAGCAATAAAGAATTAACTGCGAATTCAATGTCGAATTTTAGAATGTGGCTACATAAAAACTTTTTGAATCGTTTATTAACAATCACAGCCCGTAGCCATATTAAGAAACCCCATCATCCGCGTGTGCGTGTCTAAAGAGATTTATACGCGATTTGTTGGGTAATAAATATGAATCAAAATTTGGCAAACAAACCGCTAGTGGGCTGAGCAATTTAACGCGGTGACAAGTAAATTCCATTGTGAAATACGCGCATCCACCCCCAGAATCGGGAAAACAATGAAAAGTCCCCAAACGAACGTGACACAAAAATGTGTACGTCGAGTTATCGGAAAGTGTGTGCTCTGGCTGGTGAAAGTTCACCACAATTTGAGCACCTTCTCCCCCACATGACGCAAATGCAGCAATTGAGAATGCCAAGCAGTAAATCTGTCGAACCTTGTGAAAGGAAGAACAAAAAACACTTTTATTGCCGTCTCCACTTGTTTCCAATGAAAAAAATAATTATAATGTTAGTGTTAATTTTAACTGTTTGCATACATTTAAGAAGCGTTTTGCCATATAGTCATAGAGTCAACCAATTTATTAAGCACATAAAAAGCCAGCCAATTGTTTAGTTACTAAATCTAATCGCCTTACGTAAACAATTTAAATGCTACTTCATTGCCCATGAAAAAAAAAATACATTTTCTAAATTAATACACCGATATTAACAAACATTTCATTTTTATATCTTTTTTCGTTTCGTGTTTTTATATTTCTTTTCTTTTTGTTGTTTTCGTATTTTTTTTACTAAACTTACCGCATCCTGGAAATAAAAAAACAAAAAAAGAAAAATAAATTTACAAAAATAAAATATACATTTTTTTACTTCTTTGTACGTTTTTTTTCTTTTTTTTTTGGTATTTTGGATTTTGTTTTCAGAATTCTTGATCAGATCTGAATGGTTTGATTTTTTGTTTCTATTTCCCGATTGTTATACTTAAATTTATTTACAGAACAAAATGCGCATGCAGAAACGTTATTTACTAGATAGACGACTGATCAAATGTTGAGTCATAGCTCGTGTTAACTTGATCACTAAGTATCTACAGACAGAAAGAATTTCGCATAGACGAACACCCTTAAGATATATTTGTTTGTTTGTTTTTGTTTAAAAAAACAATCAGTTTTCTGTTGCATTTAATTTTTGGTTTGTTTTTAAAATCAACAATTTCAATAATTCAAGATTTGAAAATATGTACAAGAGAGAAAGAGAGAATAATTTACCTTTCTGTGATTTTTATCGCCGGCATTTGTTCCGGCCGCACTTCCAGCTGACGAGGGGAACGATCCGGTGGCAATGTTCGAAAACGGTACGGGCTCCGAGAATTTGATCGTGTGCAATAGTTGCATGACAACATTTGATACATTGCGAAATGAAAGCTTACGACGACTAACGAGTGCAGAGCGGACACCTAAAGTGTTAAGCATTAATGACTGAAAATAAATTTCAAAATAAATGTCGATATGAGTATCATGAATCAAGCAAAGAATCGATGTTCGAAAAAACAATGAACGATCTACTTCAAAAACTGTACGGAAAAACTTCAAAAATTTAGCCTTAAACTACTTGTCAAAACTCAATGTGTTGCGATTTACCTTTCTCCTGTACGGCGGTGGAACAATGAAGTACGTGTCCACGTTCTGATCACGCAAATACGACGATCGCTGATCACCATGTCCAGCTTCCACTTCGTACTCGCCGGAGAGTGAGTCCAGGGTCGCTCTGGTCACATGCACCCTTCCGGGTTCACCTCCGGATTCCATGTGATTGGCCAGTGTCACATCGTTCGACCAGACATCGAATTGCCATTTGCGCAGACCAAGGACGCCGCAGAGTACACGGCCAGTGTGGATTCCAACGCGCATATTCAGCACAACGTCCGTAGCTTCCACGACAGTCCTGCAAGCAAAAAAAAAATCGAAAGATTATCCGGGATCTCAATATGAGAACCGGTCCGGAGAACTTACGCAATGGCATCAATCATATCCAGACCCATTTCAACGGTGCACTTGGCATGGTCCTTCCGCGGTTCCGGCAGACCAGATACACAGTAGTAGCAGTCTCCTAAGATTTTTATTCTCAAGCAGTGGTTGTCCTGGAATTGGGAAGCGATTGATTTGGGTAGATAGAGGAGCTGGATGGAGATGAAGACTTACTTGAGCTAATTGATCGAAACGTCCAAACAGTTCATTGAGCAGTCTTACTAATTCCTGGGCACTACATTGTGAGGCTAATACAGTGAAGCCAACAATGTCCGCAAATAAAATGCTGAAAAGGAAAAACTTACGGATGAGACAGTGCAGGAGATGTATGGAATGAGGAGGGTTGGGGAAAGTGGCACTTTGTGCAGCTTTCTTCCATTCTTCAGAGTTCACCTTCGCGAAATGTTATCGATTAGCACTCAGGTGATAGGTGATTTTGTGGGTGATGTTAATGAGACTAATCCCTTTCACGGACATTCTTCAGCCACTGTTTTCGCTCAAATGGAACGTCATAATCTTCCGCGATGTTAGCATCTCCACAGACAGTCATATTCTTACTAAAGCATCCAGACAACTTAAACTTGTCATAGAAGACCCACTAGGTGCAGTGATTCCGAACAAATTTTCGTGGCCAGTCCATCCCCAAGACTAACCTCAATCGGAAAAAAGCTTAAAACGGATGACCTCTAGAGACGAACAGAATAAATGGTCTTCCAAAACCTCACGACGTTTAAGAAGCCTAGCCTTCCGATCGGTCTAAGTTCTAAGCTTAGACAAATTAAAGAAGTCGAAGTAATCAGACAAATGGTTGGCAGAGTCATCGACTCCAAACTTATGCAACAACGCAACAGAGGACTTCCTCAGCTGTGGTTGCTCATCCAAGTGGAGAAGGACCTCAACTAAAACTGGGGGCGGCATGAACTTCGTATTATCCTCAATCACCTCCAAATTCGCGTACTATAACCGCTTGTGCTTCTATGCCAGTAAGCGTCTCATTGACAGGCTCGATGAGTTCACGTCAATGTCACCAATGAGTAAGCAAGCAGTTGAACGGACTTTTGGAAGATCGTGCCTGTGTAATGTTGGCCTGCGAGTTTTACACGAACTTCTCAAGTATGATGTTCAAAAAGTTGCAGCGTGTCGCCTAGTCTAGTCTAGTCTTTTTTGACATTGAAGGTCTCGGTGAGTTCGTTACCGATCGTTGATGGAGCAGCTAGAGTTCCCCATTGGCTTTCTGCACAACCTGACGAGTTTGGCAGGAATGTCAAAACTAAACATGGCGCTGTATACCCGTCTGTATAATCGACGAATTGACCGTGGGTGTTGATCTGCATCTCTTGAGTCTTTTCCAAGATCTGCCGAAGGGTGAAGATTTGATCGTCACAAAACATTTACAGTGCTTACTTACTTACTTATCAGGCAGACGAACCATGAAGGGTCTGAGCCTGAGCAATTGCTGCCTTCCATCGGTGACGCTCCTGGGCACGCTGCTCCAGTCATCAAGGCCAAGCTGTTTTACATCCGCGATGACTTGGTCTTTGTACCGGAGGTTCGGTCTTCCTCTCCTTCTCGAACCAGGAGGCTCGGATTCGAAGACCCTCTTTGCTGGAGCGTTGTTGTCCATTCGCTCGATGTGGCTGAGCCAGTGTAGTCAACGGATTTTTGCCTTCCGGACTACATCTACATCCTTCACAGCTCGTAGAGTTCGCGGTTGTGTCTTCTCCTCCATTCGTCTTCCTCGCAGACGGGACCATATATCCGACGTAGAATTTTTCTTTCGAAGGCACCAAGAATCAGCTCTGCAGCCTTACTTAATGTCCAGCTTTCGGCTCCATAAAGTAGGACTGGCAGGATAAGGGTTTTGTAGAGCATGACTTTGGTCCTTCGAGTCAGGAGTTTCGAGCCCAGTTGTTTTGACAGACCGAAGTAGCATCGGTTGCCAAGGGCGATTCTACCTCGGATCTCCACTACGATGTCACTCGTGGAGTGTACATTTGCCCCGAGGTAGACAAACTCCTTTACTACCTCGAAATTGTAGCTGTCCATTGTGACGTTAAAACATTTACATTTACAGTGAGCTCTCTCTAAGTCAAACTATTCCTATACTCTTTCCTCCTTTTTTGTAGGACATATTTTGGTATTCTCCGCAATCTTCAACACACATAACCATCCTCTAAGTCGAACTCCATCTAACTGCAAGCATTTGATTGACTTAGGGGGAGTCCACTGTATTTGATTTATCACAGAGCAAGTGTGAACCCTGGCTTGTGGGTAGGTGCGCCGACACAAACCTCGACGTCGTAGGTTCGAATCCTGTTTAGTGCGACAAAAAATCATTTTCCCGACCGCACCTCTTTCGAATCACTGACAATGCTCAAAGAGTCTAGAAAACTGTTCTCAAACTTGGCCGTTCGGAGTCGGCATAAAACTGTAGGTCCCATCTACTCGTTAGAGAACAATAGCACGAATTACACGAGTGGCTGCTGAGAAGCTAGGCCCTGGCCCTCTACGGGCTGTAGCGCCACCCATATATTTAAGTGTGAACCCTCAGTATCGCCTTAGAGGACAGATGTTATGTTAGCGCCTAATATTACCCTACTGGCCACTCATATATGTATTTAGCACTTCTAATAAACAATACTAATCAAATATGAGTGTAGGGGCCCTTTTAAACAAATTTCATACCGGGAAAAGTGAGTTCCCCACAATATGAAAACACTACTCCGAAAGACCAAGTTTGAGAAGCCAATTATTATATCTTTGAGTATTGTCTGCAACGCAAAAGAGGAGAGTCCGTGACATTTTTTTTGTCGTACTGCGTATCGAACCGAAGAAACCTGAGGTTTAAGTTCATAGGCATCTCTACACTGGCCTACGACGTCACGACTGCAACCACTATGAAGTGTGGTACAAGTTTCAGTTGGTCCCCCACCAGTAGTGTATGGATTAACTCTAATTCACCCGAGCGGTGATTCAGTGGAAAAGACAGGTCTAATTGCATCCATCAAGCTACGTGCCTCGTTAGTTGAAGTTTTCAAATGGATTTCCTTTGATCGAGCAAATGCTGCTGAGATTCCAATCATCGGGCATCATTTAATTCGATTATATAGAGCAGATGATCTGGTGCATAAGTATAAGTAGATGATATTCATCGGCTTCAAAGGTTTAAGCGCAGACTCCTCTATCTGCCCCATAAGGCCGATATGTTTACTACTCGTCCATCGTTTCGTGATTATATGCTTCACTTTCACTCTACGTCCACTTCTTGTCAACTTCCGCAGAAATCTACGTGATCTTGGCGGAGCTATGGACGTGCGAAAAAGTTACACGCTACAAATCCCCATGCAGCAGACATCGTCGCCGATTGAACTCATAATCAGCAAGATCTCATAGTCCACCGAAAAACAATGAGCAGCGAAAGATCGGCGCGGATTATAATCGACCCCTCACGTAAGCAATTTAACCCGCGATCCAGGCAAGTGATGCATTGACACGCGATCTGCTTTCGATAAACGAATTAATTGCAGCAACTCGGATCTTGCTCTGCTTCTCAAAGTCGTGCCAGTGCAGAGACCAAGCGGCCGATCGGGTCACTAAACGCCACCACCAATTAGGAAAGCCTAAAAAAAACTAAAGAAAATCTGAGGTGACAGGTACATTCAAAGCAAAATAAACGACTCTTAAAAACACATTAGAGGACAAAGGCAGGCAAAAGAACGAACAAATGAAAAAAAGAATCATTTAAGTTGACTCAAACAAAATTCTAAAAATAACTCGAAAATGTCTTAACGAATTTCCAATAATAATAGAGAAAACATTAGGATTCAGCAAAATCCATCAAAACGTCTAAATATTTCCCACATACAAAGAGCATGAAACAAAACCGTGTGCTTTGCGTCATTTCGGGACAATTTTTTTGCTGGTGTACGGATGGGCATTTGAATCGCTGCCAAGCAGTTGAACTCGCTAATAGTTCCAATATTCTGTCTCAAGCCAAAAAGGCACATATTCGCCAAACCACAGAAAAAGATAAAAGCATATCCAAAACAATTAGAATAATTCTTTTGTGTGTTCTGTGGTGCCTCGCATTGTTCTCTAGGGATTTTCTTTTTTAACTGGCGCCACCGCGGAGCGTGTATTCTTTCTGAAATTCCTCAATAGACACAATTCAACGATGCAGCAGTCAATTTCGATGATTAACCCAAATGAAAGTTGAACAATCTATTCTTGAATTGAGACTCGAGTGGATGTCTAAATTCAGTGATTATGCATCATGCGAGATATTCGCGGTGTGTCGGTGCTAATGCCAGGGAATGTGTGGCAGAATCAGCCCTCCTGCGGGTGACTGTGCTCGATCTGAGAACCGTTTTGACGGGAAACGGAGTCAAAGACCTCAAATTGCATGAATGCTTATCTGCGGTTTTGTCTGTTTACAAGCGGATACATTCCCAGCGGGCACTCGAGCATTTTTGCAACATTCAGCACTCGTCGACGGGACAACTTTCGTTGATTTCCGTGAAATTCGCTGAAGATCGATTGCTTTCGTTCGCCTAACCGAGTGTTTAGTCTGGATGTGTGTCAGTTTCGAGGTAAACACACTAATGGAAGATGTTTGCCTGACGTTGAGCACATAAGAGCTGATTTATGACCGGTGATTCAATGGAGAGTGATAATACGTGTGAATTTAAATTTCACTGCTGAATCATTGGTTTGAGTTGGTTACGAAGTGGGGACTGCAGTTTATGGCACCATAGTCATTTCTTTGAGTTGTCGGAGGTGATGACAAGAGTGATGCGTTTCATTGGAGAATTGATCTGCAGAAGCAATGAATTTGCTGGGAAACTCGGACCACCAGTTTGTCTTTATTTGGAACAAATTCATCTCCTTGATGTACAGAGGAGGTTAACGCGTCAAATATCGCGAATGAATACCAGAATAAGCCTGCTGCTGTGTGGATAAACCCTCCCAACATTTCGCTGGATAGAGTGGCAGATTTCATCTTGGAGAAAATCGTCATACTTGGGAGCAAGGAATTCCAACTTGAGTTCCCTCACCAACTCCGACCACAATCTTAATGTTCGCCTGATATCCTTGTAACACAGAGCTATGCCCATACCCGCTGAACAAGTTGGCTGTCCCTCCACCGAGCAATGATGTCAGCCATGTCCCATACCGCTTTCCGAAGAAACTCACTAGCCATTTGGACAAGTTCTCCACCTCTTCAGTTGTCACTTGGATAAGTCTGTTCGCTGTTCCTGCAACCCACCGTTGGCTTCTTGCCAACCGGTTCCTATATCCTATTCATCCTCTTCTTCGAGGGTCTCGTCATTCTTCAGCTCTTCTGTTTCGAGTGAGGACATTTCCCAATCGAATTTTCTGCCTCTTCTTGTGCAACGAAGAGACTCGCAGACGCCTCTTCAGAGGTTCGTCAATTTCCCATCTTACCTTCGATCGCCTAGCGATCTTTGCAAAACTTAAAGGGGCACCAGGATTTGTTATTTAATTCCTGGAGAGCCAAGTGCAGCTTGGGATAAAGAACAGAGGGTGTTAGGCCTGAACGCTATTAACCGTTTCGATTGGTTTCCGATACATGAATGTGCATTCCTGTATTTTTAGGGTACAGTGGCAGCTTAGTGTTACGCCTCAGTTGCAGTTTGGTGTGATGCTAGTTGTAATCGGAGATCTGGGGTTGTGCCGATAGCTAGGTAATATTTGGGACTAAGTTTGAATCCTGTGACGGTGCTTCTTCTTCTAAAAAAAACAAACAGCCGATGTAGAGGACACCTAGACCACTTGGCAGAAAAGAGTAGTTCTGCATGGCAGTAATCCCATAAGGTGTAGAACGAGTGTACAAAAGCTAGGAGGATGGACAGCGATTCGAGACTTCCCACGTACTCTGGTTGAAGAGTTAGTTGGACTGAAAGAAGTACTTGTGCCAACTTGACTGGAAGAAGCCAGCCCGTGGCGGTACAGCCCATAGAGGGCCAGGGCCTAGCTTCTCAGCAACCACTCGTGTTGTGCGTGCTATTGTTCTCTCACGAGTGGAAGGGACCTACAGTTTAATGCCGAATCCGAACGGCTTTGTTCCATAAGCTTTTTCTAGACAGGAAATACTCTTTGAGCATTGTCAGTGACTCGAAAGAGGTGAGGTCGTGAAAATTATTCTTGTCGCTCAGAGCTGGAATCGAACCTACGACGTCGAGGTTCGGGTCGACGCATATACCCACAACGCCACGGGCCACCACGCCCGAAGAAACATTCCCAGGAAAATAAAACTGAGCAAAAACGTCAAGTAAGGTGTCTTCGGGACGCGACAAGTGGTATTTAAGCGAGTCCGCGCTACTACGAAGGCTAACCATATCCAAGCCTGGGGTATTTATTTAGTGATATTAATAAAAATGAGTAGCGTTACAGCCCGTAGAAGGACAGGATCTAGCTTTTCAGCAGTCACCCGTGTGGTGCGTGCTATTGTTCTCTTACCAGTGAAAGGGATCTACATTTTTATGCTGAGCTAATTTGTCCGCTACAAAGTTGCGTGGAATGTCAATAGTCCGATTCACACCAAACGCGACTAAGTCCTTAACATCGTGACGAATTTCACCCAACTTCAAATAGCTTATGACATCGAACATTTGTCAAGCCTTGCACTGACTGGACGCACTATACAGCGTCATGGTTTATTAAGAGAACTTGGCTATCCACCAAGGCCAATAAGGGCGTCAAGCGATCATCATCGTAAGATAAGTGACTCAACATAGTTCTTTAGATGATTGTGCAAAGCAAGCGGGCCAATATTGGAGAGCATGATCTTCTGAAAGTCCTTACACCTGTCGCCATTCACTAAAAAGATTTCAGTGATTTCTGGAAAAAAATCTCGCCAATGAAGCCTTTACTTTTTTTTTTCAAAAAGGTTGTCAAAATATATCGAAGTGAATGCTGTCCTCGATGTGTACAATATACGATACGGACAACTCTGTCAAAATGTTACAATGTGCAGCTATAATCCCGGTTAGTCAGGAAGTTTACCTATCACTCTAAGCTGACCTTATGCAAGGCATTGATCACTCAAGTACGTTGTACAAAAACGGAGAGAAAAATTATCTCGATCTTTGATGTTTTTGCGTTATTTCGTTGTAATTGCGTTGGACAGCTTGCAAGACATCATGTACGAATCGGACTTGACACTCTGCGCATGTTGCTTTAAATCTTGTTAGACTTGTGGCTGATTAATAAAGCACACCTCTTGTGTTTCATTTAATCAAATCTCTACCAACGTAAACTTGTCTCGTGTTGATGGGGTCTTGTGAGTGAAAACAAATTACACGCAATGTCGATATGAACGTCCTGTATACAACGCTTGGCTACCATCGAAACACAATTTCTCACGCACCCCAGCTTGAGTTGAGAATATGTACCGACGGTACTTCGTATCGCATCAACATCGTGTTCAATCAAACTCAATTGTTTCGCCAAACAGACGGTTCTCTTCTCCTCTTCAGCTCGGTGAACACTCTCCTCAGCATATTTCCAATTGGCCGTCTCCCACTGCAATCTAAGCAGACTTTAAGGTTGGCTTCCCCGTGCAATAACTTCGTGCATTTAAAGCAGCATCCAACTGCTGGGGCAGCCGTGCAAGTCCT
Source organism: Eristalis arbustorum (assembly GCA_916610145.1). NCBI lineage: Eukaryota > Metazoa > Arthropoda > Insecta > Diptera > Syrphidae > Eristalis > Eristalis arbustorum. The sequence continues at coordinate 39,153,200 of OU744320.1, read as the reverse complement.
CAACTCCCTCACTGGCATGGCCTGGCGTAGTGGTGGTGCCATTCCATTTGCCTGCCGCATGCATTGCTGGTTTTAAAGCCAAAGAGAATTGGGTCAAGGATAAAACGAGCCGGGGTGCACATGACATGAATACATGCGTGCCATGCACACAACCGAAGCCAGAAGAACAGAATGCTCATTATTTCTGATGCGAAACATTTATGTGACTTAATTAATGCATTTTTGGGAATCCAATCAAATTGGTCGGTTGTTGTTTGCATCGATTTGCTAAGTGTTCAATGAATTCCGCGGGCAAATTGTGGACAGAAGCTGTTGCTGGTGAAGTGGATGATGCGAGTTGAGGTGGTTCTTGTGAGCCTGTGATGAGGTGATGAGATAACCGCCCGTGAAAT
>OU744320.1:38342804-38505570 GCA_916610145.1 Eristalis arbustorum | reverse complement strand
TTCTGGTGTGTGTATTAATCGATCCTGAGAGTTTGGAGTGCATCCGGCAACATTGAGATTTTGACCTCAAAATCTAAGCAGTGGTTAGTAAGGCTTTTTTGATGGATTTCATGCCTCATCTTCCACCTGCCACAGCGGCCCTATTAGGCGCACCCACGACTTGCGCACACCGTTTCGCATGTTCTGGTGTGTGTATTAATCGATCCTGAGAGTTTGGAGTGCATCCGGCAACATTGAGATTTTGACCTTAAAATCTAAGCAGTGGTTAGTAAGGCTTTTTTGATGGATTTCATGCCTCATCTTCCACCTGCCACAGCGGCCCTATTAGGCGCACCCACGACTTGCGCACACCGTTTCGCATGTTCTGGTGTGTGTATTAATCGATCCTGAGAGTTTGGAGGTGCATCCGGCAACATTGAGATTTTGACCTCAAAATCTAAGCAGTGGTTAGTAAGGCTTTTTTGATGGATTTCATGCCTCATCTTCCACCTGCCACAGCGGCCCTATAAGGCGCACCCATGACTTGCGCACACCGTTTTGCATGTTCTGGTGTGTGTATTAATCGATCCTGAGAGTTTGGAGTGCATCCGGCAACATTGAGATTTTGACCTCAAAATCTAAGCAGTGGTTAGTAAGGCTTTTTTGATGGATTTCATGCCTCATCTTCCACCTGCCACAGCGGCCCTATTAGGGGCACCCACGACGTGCGCATACCGTTTCGCATGTTCTGGTGTGTGTATTAATCGATCCTGAGAGTTTGGAGTGCATCCGGCAACATTGAGATTTTGACTTTTTTGATGGATTTCATGCCTCATCTTCCACTGCCACAGCGGCTCTATTAGGCGCACCCACGACTTGCGCACACCGTTTCGCATGTTCTGGTGTGTGTATTAATCGATCCTGAGAGTTTGGAGTGCATCCGGCAACATTGAGATTTTGACCTCAAAATCTAAGCAGTGGTTAGTAAGGCTTTTTTGATGGATTTCATGCCTCATCTTCCACCTGCCACAGCGGCCCTATTAGGCGCACCCATGACTTGCGCACACCGTTTCGCATGTTCTGGTGTGTGTATTAATCGATCCTGAGAGTTTGGAGTGCATCCGGCAACATTGAGATTTTGACCTCAAAATCTAAGTAGTGGTTAGTAAGGCTTTTTTGATGGATTTCATGCCACATCTTCCACCTGCCACAGCGGCCCTATTAGGCGCACCCACGACTTGCGCACACCGTTTCGCATGTTCTGGTGTGTGTATTAATCGATCCTGAGAGTTTGGAGTGCATCCGGCAACATTGAGATTTTGACCTCAAAATCTAAGCAGTGGTTAGTAAGGTTTTTTTGATGGATTTCATGCCTCATCTTCCACCTGCCACAGCGGCCCTATTAGGCGCACCCAAGACTTGCGCACACCGTTTCGCATGTTCTGGTGTGTGTATTAATCGATCCTGAGAGTTTGGAGTGCATCCGGCAACATTGAGATTTTGACCTCAAAATCTAAGCAGTGGTTAGTAAGGCTTTTTTGATGGATTTCATGCCTCATCTTCCACCTGCCACAGCGGCCCTATTAGGCGCACCCATGACTTGCGCACACCGTTTCGCATGTTCTGGTGTGTGTATTAATCGATCCTGAGAGTTTGGAGTGCATCCGGCAACATTGAGATTTTGACCTCAAAATCTAAGCAGTGGTTAGTAAGGCTTTTTTGATGGATTTCATGCCTCATCTTCCACCTGCCACAGCGGCCCTATTAGGCGCACCCACGACTTGCGCACACCGTTTCGCATGTTCTGGTGTGTGTATTAATCGATCCTGAGAGTTTGGAGTGCATCCGGCAACATTGAGATTTTGACCTCAAAATCTAAGCAGTGGTTAGTAAGGCTTTTTTGATGGATTTCATGCCTCATCTTCCACCTGCCACAGCGGCCCTATTAGGCGCACCCACGACTTGCGCACACCGTTTTGCATGTTCTGGTGTGTGTATTAATCGATCCTGAGAGTTTGGAGTGCATCCGGCAACATTGAGATTTTGACCTCAAAATCTAAGCAGTGGTTAGTAAGGCTTTTTTGATGGATTTCATGCCTCATCGTCCACCTGCCACAGCGGCCCTATTAGGCGCACCCACGACTTGCGCACACCGTTTCGCATGTTCTGGTGTGTGTATTAATCGATCCTGAGAGTTTGGAGTGCATCCGGCAACATTGAGATTTTGACCTCAAAATCTAAGCAGTGGTTAGTAAGGCTTTTTTGATGGTTTTCATGCCTCATCTTCCACCTGCCACAGCGGCCCTATTAGGCGCACCCACGACTTGCGCACACCGTTTCGCATGTTCTGGTATGTGTATTAATCGATCCTGAGAGTTTGGAGTGCATCCGGCAACATTGAGATTTTGACCTTAAAATCTAAGCAGTGGTTAGTAAGGCTTTTTTGATGGATTTCATGCCTCATCTTCCACCTGCCACAGCGGCCCTATTAGGCGCACCCACGACTTGCGCACACCGTTTTGCATGTTCTGGTGTGTGTATTAATCGATCCTGAGAGTTTGGAGTGCATCGGGCAACATTGAGATTTTGACCTCAAAATCTAAGCAGTGGTTAGTAAGGCTTTTTTGATGGATTTCATGCCTCATCTTCCACCTGCCACAGCGGCCCTATTAGCCGCACCCACGACTTGCGCACACCGTTTCGCATGTTCTAGTGTGTGTATTAATCGATCCTGAGAGTTTGGAGTGCATCCGGCAACATTGAGATTTTGACCTCAAAATCTAATCAGTGGTTAGTAAGGCTTTTTTGATGGATTTCATGCCTCATCTTCCACCTGCCACAGCGGCCCTATTAGGCGCACCCATGACTTGCGCACACCGTTTCGCATGTTCTGGTGTGTGTACTAATCGATCCTGAGAGTTTGGAGTGCATCCGGCAACATTGAGATTTTGACCTCAAAATCTAAGCAGTGGTTAGTAAGGCTTTTTTGATGATTTCCACCTGCCACAGCGGCCCTATTAGGCGCACCCACGACTTGCGCACACCGTTTCGCATGTTCTGGTGTGTGTATTAATCGATCCTGAGAGTTTGGAGTGCATCCGGCAACATTGAGATTTTGACCTCAAAATCTAATCAGTGGTTAGTAAGGCTTTTTTGATGGATTTCATGCCTCATCTTCCACCTGCCACAGCGGCCCTATTAGGCGCACCCATGACTTGCGCACACCGTTTCGCATGTTCTGGTGTGTGTACTAATCGATCCTGAGAGTTTGGAGTGCATCCGGCAACATTGAGATTTTGACCTCAAAATCTAAGCAGTGGTTAGTAAGGCTTTTTTGATGATTTCCACCTGCCACAGCGGCCCTATTAGGCGCACCCACGACTTGCGCACACCGTTTCGCATGTTCTGGTGTGTGTATTAATCGATCCTGAGAGTTTGGAGTGCATCCGGCAACATTGAGATTTTGACCTCAAAATCTAATCAGTGGTTAGTAAGGCTTTTTTGATGGATTTCATGCCTCATCTTCCACCTGCCACAGCGGCCCTATTAGGCGCACCCATGACTTGCGCACACCGTTTCGCATGTTCTGGTGTGTGTATTAATCGATCCTGAGAGTTTGGAGTGCATCCGGCAACATTGAGATTTTGACCTCAAAATCTAAGTAGTGGTTAGTAAGGCTTTTTTGAAGGATTTCATGCCTCATCTTCCACCTGCCACAGCGGCCCTATTAGGCGCACCCATGACTTGCGCACACCGTTTCGCATGTTCTGGTGTGTGTATTAATCGATCCTGAGAGTTTGGAGTGCATCCGGCAACATTGAGATTTTGACCTCAAAATCTAAGTAGTGGTTAGTAAGGCTTTTTTGATGGATTTCATGCCTCATCTTCCACCTGCCACAGCGGCCCTATTAGGCGCACCCATGACTTGCGCACACCGTTTCGCATGTTCTGGTGTGTGTATTAATCGATCCTGAGAGTTTGGAGTGCATCCGGCAACATTGAGATTTTGACCTCAAAATCTAAGTAGTGGTTAGTAAGGCTTTTTTGATGGATTTCATGCCTCATCTTCCACCTGCCACAGCGGCCCTATTAGGCGCACCCACGACTTGCGCACACCGTTTCGCATGTTCTGGTGTGTGTATTAATCGATCCTGAGAGTTTGGAGTGCATCCGGCAACATTGAGATTTTGACCTCAAAATCTAAGCAGTGGTTAGTAAGGCTTTTTTGATGGATTTCATGCCTCATCTTCCACCTGCCACAGCGGCCCTATTAGGCGCACCCACGACCTGCGCACACCGTTTCGCATGTTCTGGTGTGTGTATTAATCGATCCTGAGAGTTTGGAGTGCATCCGGCAACATTGAAATTTTGACCTCAAAATCTAAGCAGTGGTTACTAAGGCTTTTTTGATGGATTTCATGGCTCATCTTCCACCTGCCACAGCGGCCCTATTAGGGGCACCCACGACGTGCGCATACCGTTTCGCATGTTCTGGTGTGTGTATTAATCGATCCTGAGAGTTTGGAGTGCATCCGGCAACATTGAGATTTTGACTTTTTTGATGGATTTCATGCCTCATCTTCCACCTGCCACAGCGGCTCTATTAGGCGCACCCACGACTTGCGCACACCGTTTCGCATGTTCTGGTGTGTGTATTAATCGATCCTGAGAGTTTGGAGTGCATCCGGCAACATTGAGATTTTGACCTCAAAATCTAAGCAGTGGTTAGTAAGGCTTTTTTGATGGATTTCATGCCTCATCTTCCACCTGCCACAGCGGCCCTATTAGGAGCACCCATGACTTGCGCACACCGTTTTGCATGTTCTGGTGTGTGTATTAATCGATCCTGAGAGTTTGGAGTGCATCCGGCAACATTGAGATTTTGACCTCAAGATCTAAGTAGTGGTTAGTAAGGCTTTTTTGATGGATTTCATGCCTCATCTTCCACCTGCCACAGCGGCCCTATTAGGCGCACCCACGACTTGCGCACACCGTTTCGCATGTTCTGGTGTGTGTATTAATCGATCCTGAGAGTTTGGAGTGCATCCGGCAACATTGAAATTTTGACCTCAAAATCTAAGCAGTGGTTAGTAAGGCTTTTTTGATGGATTTCATGGCTCATCTTCCACCTGCCACAGCGGCCCTATTAGGGGCACCCACGACGTGCGCATACCGTTTCGCATGTTCTGGTGTGTGTATTAATCGATCCTGAGAGTTTGGAGTGCATCCGGCAACATTGAGATTTTGACCTCAAAATCTAAGTAGTGGTTAGTAAGGCTTTTTTGATGGATTTCATGCCTCATCTTCCACCTGCCACAGCGGCCCTATTAGGCGCACCCACGACTTGCGCACACCGTTTCGCATGTTCTGGTGTGTGTATTAATCGATCCTGAGAGTTTGGAGTGCATCCGGCAACATTGAAATTTTGACCTCAAAATCTAAGCAGTGGTTAGTAAGGCTTTTTTGATGGATTTCATGGCTCATCTTCCACCTGCCACAGCGGCCCTATTAGGGGCACCCACGACGTGCGCATACCGTTTCGCATGTTCTGGTGTGTGTATTAATCGATCCTGAGAGTTTGGAGTGCATCCGGCAACATTGAGATTTTGACTTTTTTGATGGATTTCATGCCTCATCTTCCACCTGCCACAGCGGCCCTATTAGGCGCACCCACGACTTGCGCACACCGTTTCGCATGTTCTGGTGTGTGTATTAATCGATCCTGAGAGTTTGGAGTGCATCCGGCAACATTGAGATTTTGACCTCAAAATCTAAGCAGTGGTTAGTAAGGCTTTTTTGATGGATTTCATGCCTCATCTTCCACCTGCCACAGCGGCCCTATTAGGCGCACCCACGACTTGCGCACACCGTTTCGCATGTTCTGGTGTGTGTATTAATCGATCCTGAGAGTTTGGAGTGCATCCGGCAACATTGAGATTTTGACCTCAAAATCTAAGCAGTGGTTAGTAAGGCTTTTTTGATGGATTTCATGCCTCATCTTCCACCTGCCACAGCGGCCCTATTAGGCGCACCCACGACTTGCGCACACCGTTTCGCATGTTCTGGTGTGTGTATTAATCGATCCTGAGAGTTTGGAGTGCATCCGGCAACATTGAGATTTTGAACTCAAAATCTAAGCAGTGGTTAGTAAGGCTTTTTTGATGGATTTCATGCCTCATCTTCCACCTGCCACAGCGGCCCTATAAGGCGCACCCACGACTTGCGCACACCGTTTTGCATGTTCTGGTGTGTGTATTAATCGATCCTGAGAGTTTGGAGTGCATCCGGCAACATTGAGATTTTGACCTCAAAATCTAAGCAGTGGTTAGTAAGGCTTTTTTGATGGATTTCATGCCTCATCTTCCACCTGCCACAGCGGCCCTATTAGGCGCACCCACGACTTGCGCACACCGTTTCGCATGTTCTGGTGTGTGTATTAATCGATCCTGAGAGTTTGGAGTGCATCCGGCAACATTGAGATTTTGACCTCAAAATCTAAGCAGTGGTTAGTAAGGCTTTTTTGATGGATTTCATGCCTCATCTTCCACCTGCCACAGCGGCCCTATTAGGCGCACCCACGACTTGCGCACACCGTTTCGCATGTTCTGGTGTGTGTATTAATCGATCCTGAGAGTTTGGAGTGCATCCGGCAACATTGAGATTTTGACCTCAAAATCTAAGCAGTGGTTAGTAAGGCTTTTTTGATGGATTTCATGCCTCATCTTCCACCTGCCACAGCGGCCCTATTAGGCGCACCCACGACTTGCGCACACCGTTTTGCATGTTCTGGTGTGTGTATTAATCGATCCTGAGAGTTTGGAGTGCATCCGGCAACATTGAGATTTTGACCTCAAAATCTAAGCAGTGGTTAGTAAGGCTTTTTTGATGGATTTCATGCCTCATCTTCCACCTGCCACAGCGGCCCTATTAGGCGCACCCACGACTTGCGCACACCGTTTCGCATGTTCTGGTGTGTGTATTAATCGATCCTGAGAGTTTGGAGTGCATCCGGCAACATTGAGATTTTGACCTCAAAATCTAAGCAGTGGTTAGTAAGGCTTTTTTGATGGATTTCATGGCTCATCTTCCACCTGCCACAGCGGCCCTATTAGGGGCACCCACGACGTGCGCATACCGTTTCGCATGTTCTGGTGTGTGTATTAATCGATCCTGAGAGTTTGGAGTGCATCCGGCAACATTGAGATTTTGACTTTTTTGATGGATTTCATGCCTCATCTTCCACCTGCCACAGCGGCTCTATTAGGCGCACCCACGACTTGCGCACACCGTTTCGCATGTTCTGGTGTGTGTATTAATCGATCCTGAGAGTTTGGAGTGCATCCGGCAACATTGAGATTTTGACCTCAAAATCTAAGCAGTGGTTAGTAAGGCTTTTTTGATGGATTTCATGCCTCATCTTCCACCTGCCACAGCGGCCCTATTAGGCGCACCCATGACTTGCGCACACCGTTTCGCATGTTCTGGTGTGTGTATTAATCGATCCTGAGAGTTTGGAGTGCATCCGGCAACATTGAGATTTTGACCTCAAAATCTAAGCAGTGGTTAGTAAGGCTTTTTTGATGGATTTCATGCCTCATCTTCCACCTGCCACAGCGGCCCTATTAGGCGCACCCACGACTTGCGCACACCGTTTCGCATGTTCTGGTGTGTGTATTAATCGATCCTGAGAGTTTGGAGTGCATCCGGCAACATTGAGATTTTGACCTCAAAATCTAAGCAGTGGTTAGTAAGGCTTTTTTGATGGATTTCATGCCTCATCTTCCACCTGCCACAGCGGCCCTATTAGGCGCACCCACGACTTGCGCACACCGTTTCGCATGTTCTGGTGTGTGTATTAATCGATCCTGAGAGTTTGGAGTGCATCCGGCAACATTGAGATTTTGAACTCAAAATCTAAGCAGTGGTTAGTAAGGCTTTTTTGATGGATTTCATGCCTCATCTTCCACCTGCCACAGCGGCCCTATAAGGCGCACCCACGACTTGCGCACACCGTTTTGCATGTTCTGGTGTGTGTATTAATCGATCCTGAGAGTTTGGAGTGCATCCGGCAACATTGAGATTTTGACCTCAAAATCTAAGCAGTGGTTAGTAAGGCTTTTTTGATGGATTTCATGCCTCATCTTCCACCTGCCACAGCGGCCCTATTAGGCGCACCCACGACTTGCGCACACCGTTTCGCATGTTCTGGTGTGTGTATTAATCGATCCTGAGAGTTTGGAGTGCATCCGGCAACATTGAGATTTTGACCTCAAAATCTAAGCAGTGGTTAGTAAGGCTTTTTTGATGGATTTCATGCCTCATCTTCCACCTGCCACAGCGGCCCTATTAGGCGCACCCACGACTTGCGCACACCGTTTCGCATGTTCTGGTGTGTGTATTAATCGATCCTGAGAGTTTGGAGTGCATCCGGCAACATTGAGATTTTGACCTCAAAATCTAAGCAGTGGTTAGTAAGGCTTTTTTGATGGATTTCATGCCTCATCTTCCACCTGCCACAGCGGCCCTATTAGGCGCACCCACGACTTGCGCACACCGTTTTGCATGTTCTGGTGTGTGTATTAATCGATCCTGAGAGTTTGGAGTGCATCCGGCAACATTGAGATTTTGACCTCAAAATCTAAGCAGTGGTTAGTAAGGCTTTTTTGATGGATTTCATGCCTCATCTTCCACCTGCCACAGCGGCCCTATTAGGCGCACCCACGACTTGCGCACACCGTTTCGCATGTTCTGGTGTGTGTATTAATCGATCCTGAGAGTTTGGAGTGCATCCGGCAACATTGAGATTTTGAGGTCAAAATCTAAGCAGTGGTTAGTAAGGCTTTTTTGATGGATTTCATGCCTCATCTTCCACCTGCCACAGCGGCCCTATTAGGCGCACCCACGACTTGCGCACACCGTTTCGCATTTTCTGGTGTGTGTATTAATCGATCCTGAGAGTTTGGAATGCATCCGGCAACATTGAGATTTTGACCTCAAAATCTAAGCAGTGGTTAGTAAGGCTTTTTTGATGGATTTCATGCCTCATCTTCCACCTGCCACAGCGGCCCTATTAGGCGCACCCACGACTTGCGCACACCGTTTCGCATGTTCTGGTGTGTGTATTAATCGATCCTGAGAGTTTGGAGTGCATCCGGCAACATTGAGATTTTGACCTCAAAATCTAAGCAGTGGTTAGTAAGGCTTTTTTGATGGATTTCATGCCTCATCTTCCACCTGCCACAGCGGCTCTATTAGGCGCACCCACGACTTGCGCACACCGTTTCGCATGTTCTGGTGTGTGTATTAATCGATCCTGAGAGTTTGGAGTGCATCCGGCAACATTGAGATTTTGACCTCAAAATCTAAGCAGTGGTTAGTAAGGCTTTTTTGATGGATTTCATGCCTCATCTTCCACCTGCCACAGCGGCCCTATTAGGCGCACCCACGACTTGCGCACACCGTTTCGCATGTTCTGGTGTGTGTATTAATCGATCCTGAGAGTTTGGAGTGCATCCGGCAACATTGAGATTTTGACCTCAAAATCTAAGCAGTGGTTAGTAAGGCTTTTTTGATGATTTCCACCTGCGACAGCGGCCCTATTAGGCGCACCCACGACTTGCGCACACCGTTTCGCATGTTCTAGTGTGTGTACTAATCGATCCTGAGAGTTTGGAGTGCATCCGGCAACATTGAGATTTTGACCTCAAAATCTAAGCAGTGGTTAGTAAGGCTTTTTTGATGGATTTCATGCCTCATCTTCCTACTGCCACAGCGGCCCTATAAGGCGCACCCACGACTTGCGCACACCGTTTCGCATGTTCTGGTGTGTGTACTAATCGATCCTGAGAGTTTGGAGTGCATCCGGCAACATTGAGATTTTGACCTCAAAATCTAAGCAGTGGTTAGTAAGGCTTTTTTGATGATTTCCACCTGCGACAGCGGCCCTATTAGGCGCACCCACGACTTGCGCACACTGTTTCGCATTTTCTGGTGTGTGTATTAATCGATCCTGAGAGTTTGGAGTGCATCCGGCAACATTGAGATTTTGACCTCAAAATCTAAGCAGTGGTTAGTAAGGCTTTTTTGATGGATTTCATGCCTCATCTTCCACCTGCCACAGCGGCCCTATTAGGCGCACCCACGACTTGCGCACACCGTTTCGCATGTTCTGGTGTGTGTATTAATCGATCCTGAGAGTTTGGAGTGCATCCGGCAACATTGAAATTTTGACCTCAAAATCTAAGCAGTGGTTAGTAAGGCTTTTTTGATGGATTTCATGCCTCATCTTCCACCTGCCACAGCGGCCCTATTAGGCGCACCCATGACTTGCGCACACCGTTTCGCATGTTCTGGTGTGTGTATTAATCGATCCTGAGAGTTTGGAGTGCATCCGGCAACATTGAAATTTTGACCTCAAAATCTAAGCAGTGGTTAGTAAGGCTTTTTTGATGGATTTCATGGCTCATCTTCCACCTGCCACAGCGGCCCTATTAGGGGCACCCACGACGTGCGCATACCGTTTCGCATGTTCTGGTGTGTGTATTAATCGATCCTGAGAGTTTGGAGTGCATCCGGCAACATTGAGATTTTGACTTTTTTGATGGATTTCATGCCTCATCTTCCACCTGCCACAGCGGCCCTATTAGCCGCACCCACGACTTGCGCACACCGTTTCGCATGTTCTGGTGTGTGTATTAATCGATCCTGAGAGTTTGGAGTGCATCCGGCAACATTGAGATTTTGACCTCAAAATCTAAGCAGTGGTTAGTAAGGCTTTTTTGATGGATTTCATGCCTCATCTTCCACCTGCCACAGCGGCCCTATTAGGCGCACCCACGACTTGCGCACACCGTTTCGCATGTTCTGGTGTGTGTACTAATCGATCCTGAGAGTTTGGAGTGCATCCGGCAACATTGAGATTTTGACCTCAAAATCTAAGCAGTGGTTAGTAAGGCTTTTTTGATGATTTCCACCTGCGACAGCGGCCCTATTAGGCGCACCCACGACTTGCGCACACTGTTTCGCATTTTCTGGTGTGTGTATTAATCGATCCTGAGAGTTTGGAGTGCATCCGGCAACATTGAGATTTTGACCTCAAAATCTAAGCAGTGGTTAGTAAGGCTTTTTTGATGGATTTCATGCCTCATCTTCCACCTGCCACAGCGGCCCTATTAGGCGCACCCACGACTTGCGCACACCGTTTCGCATGTTCTGGTGTGTGTATTAATCGATCCTGAGAGTTTGGAGTGCATCCGGCAACATTGAAATTTTGACCTCAAAATCTAAGCAGTGGTTAGTAAGGCTTTTTTGATGGATTTCATGCCTCATCTTCCACCTGCCACAGCGGCCCTATTAGGCGCACCCATGACTTGCGCACACCGTTTTGCATGTTCTGGTGTGTGTATTAATCGATCCTGAGAGTTTGGAGTGCATCCGGCAACATTGAAATTTTGACCTCAAAATCTAAGCAGTGGTTAGTAAGGCTTTTTTGATGGATTTCATGGCTCATCTTCCACCTGCCACAGCGGCCCTATTAGGGGCACCCACGACGTGCGCATACCGTTTCGCATGTTCTGGTGTGTGTATTAATCGATCCTGAGAGTTTGGAGTGCATCCGGCAACATTGAGATTTTGACTTTTTTGATGGATTTCATGCCTCATCTTCCACCTGCCACAGCGGCTCTATTAGGCGCACCCACGACTTGCGCACACCGTTTCGCATGTTCTGGTGTGTGTATTAATCGATCCTGAGAGTTTGGAGTGCATCCGGCAACATTGAGATTTTGACCTCAAAATCTAAGCAGTGGTTAGTAAGGCTTTTTTGATGGATTTCATGCCTCATCTTCCACCTGCCACAGCGGCCCTATTAGGCGCACCCACGACTTGCGCACACCGTTTCGCATGTTCTGGTGTGTGTATTAATCGATCCTGAGAGTTTGGAGTGCATCCGGCAACATTGAGATTTTGACCTCAAAATCTAAGCAGTGGTTAGTAAGGCTTTTTTGATGGATTTCATGCCTCATCTTCCACCTGCCACAGCGGCCCTATTAGGCGCACCCACGACTTGCGCACACCGTTTCGCATGGTCTGGTGTGTGTATTAATCGATCCTGAGAGTTTGGAGTGCATCCGGCAACATTGAGATTTTGACCTCAAAATCTAAGCAGTGGTTAGTAAGGCTTTTTTGATGGATTTCATGCCTCATCTTCCACCTGCCACAGCGGCCCTATTAGGCGCACCCACGACTTGCGCACACCGTTTCGCATGTTCTGGTGTGTGTATTAATCGATCCTGAGAGTTTGGAGTGCATCCGGCAACATTGAGATTTTGACCTCAAAATCTAAGCAGTGGTTAGTAAGGCTTTTTTGATGGATTTCATGCCTCATCTTCCACCTGCCACAGCGGCCCTATTAGGCGCACCCACGACTTGCGCACACCGTTTCGCATGTTCTGGTGTGTGTATTAATCGATCCTGAGAGTTTGGAGTGCATCCGGCAACATTGAGATTTTGACCTCAAAATCTAAGCAGTGGTTAGTAAGGCTTTTTTGATGGATTTCATGCCTCATCTTCCACCTGCCACAGCGGCCCTATTAGGCGCACCCACGACTTGCGCACACCGTTTCGCATGTTCTGGTGTGTGTATTAATCGATCCTGAGAGTTTGGAGTGCATCCGGCAACATTGAGATTTTGACCTCAAAATCTAAGCAGTGGTTAGTAAGGCTTTTTTGATGGATTTCATGCCTCATCTTCCACCTGCCACAGCGGCCCTATTAGGCGCACCCACGACTTGCGCACACCGTTTCGCATGTTCTGGTGTGTGTATTAATCGATCCTGAGAGTTTGGAGTGCATCCGGCAACATTGAGATTTTGACTTTTTTGATGGATTTCATGCCTCATCTTCCACCTGCCACAGCGGCCCTATTAGGCGCACCCACGACTTGCGCACACCGTTCCGCATGTTCTGGTGTGTGTATTAATCGATCCTGAGAGTTTGGAGTGCATCCGGCAACATTGAGATTTTGACCTCAAAATCTAAGCAGTGGTTAGTAAGGCTTTTTTGATGGATTTCATGCCTCATCTTCCACCTGCCACAGCGGCCCTATTAGGCGCACCCACGACTTGCGCACACCGTTTCGCATGTTCTGGTGTGTGTACTAATCGATCCTGAGAGTTTGGAGTGCATCCGGCAACATTGAGATTTTGACCTCAAAATCTAAGCAGTGGTTAGTAAGGCTTTTTTGATGATTTCCACCTGCGACAGCGGCCCTATTAGGCGCACCCACGACTTGCGCACACTGTTTCGCATTTTCTGGTGTGTGTATTAATCGATCCTGAGAGTTTGGAGTGCATCCGGCAACATTGAGATTTTGACCGCAAAATCTAAGCAGTGGTTAGTAAGGCTTTTTGATGGATTTCATGCCTCATCTTCCACCTGCCACAGCGGCCCTATTAGGCGCACCCACGACTTGCGCACACCGTTTCGCATGTTCTGGTGTGTGTATTAATCGATCCTGAGAGTTTGGAGTGCATCCGGCAACATTGAAATTTTGACCTCAAAATCTAAGCAGTGGTTAGTAAGGCTTTTTTGATGGATTTCATGCCTCATCTTCCACCTGCCACAGCGGCCCTATTAGGCGCACCCATGACTTGCGCACACCGTTTCGCATGTTCTGGTGTGTGTATTAATCGATCCTGAGAGTTTGGAGTGCATCCGGCAACATTGAAATTTTGACCTCAAAATCTAAGCAGTGGTTAGTAAGGCTTTTTTGATGGATTTCATGGCTCATCTTCCACCTGCCACAGCGGCCCTATTAGGGGCACCCACGACGTGCGCATACCGTTTCGCATGTTCTGGTGTGTGTATTAATCGATCCTGAGAGTTTGGAGTGCATCCGGCAACATTGAGATTTTGACTTTTTTGATGGATTTCATGCCTCATCTTCCACCTGCCACAGCGGCTCTATTAGGCGCACCCACGACTTGCGCACACCGTTTCGCATGTTCTGGTGTGTGTATTAATCGATCCTGAGAGTTTGGAGTGCATCCGGCAACATTGAGATTTTGACCTCAAAATCTAAGCAGTGGTTAGTAAGGCTTTTTTGATGGATTTCATGCCTCATCTTCCACCTGCCACAGCGGCCCTATTAGGCGCACCCACGACTTGCGCACACCGTTTCGCATGTTCTGGTGTGTGTATTAATCGATCCTGAGAGTTTGGAGTGCATCCGGCAACATTGAGATTTTGACCTCAAAATCTAAGCAGTGGTTAGTAAGGCTTTTTTGATGGATTTCATGCCTCATCTTCCACCTGCCACAGCGGCCCTATTAGGCGCACCCACGACTTGCGCACACCGTTTCGCATGGTCTGGTGTGTGTATTAATCGATCCTGAGAGTTTGGAGTGCATCCGGCAACATTGAGATTTTGACCTCAAAATCTAAGCAGTGGTTAGTAAGGCTTTTTTGATGGATTTCATGCCTCATCTTCCACCTGCCACAGCGGCCCTATTAGGCGCACCCACGACTTGCGCACACCGTTTCGCATGTTCTGGTGTGTGTATTAATCGATCCTGAGAGTTTGGAGTGCATCCGGCAACATTGAGATTTTGACCTCAAAATCTAAGCAGTGGTTAGTAAGGCTTTTTTGATGGATTTCATGCCTCATCTTCCACCTGCCACAGCGGCCCTATTAGGCGCACCCACGACTTGCGCACACCGTTTCGCATGTTCTGGTGTGTGTATTAATCGATCCTGAGAGTTTGGAGTGCATCCGGCAACATTGAGATTTTGAACTCAAAATCTAAGCAGTGGTTAGTAAGGCTTTTTTGATGGATTTCATGCCTCATCTTCCACCTGCCACAGCGGCCCTATTAGGCGCACCCACGACTTGCGCACACCGTTTCGCATGTTCTGGTGTGTGTATTAATCGATCCTGAGAGTTTGGAGTGCATCCGGCAACATTGAGATTTTGACCTCAAAATCTAAGCAGTGGTTAGTAAGGCTTTTTTGATGGATTTCATGCCTCATCTTCCACCTGCCACAGCGGCCCTATTAGGCGCACCCACGACTTGCGCACACCGTTTCGCATGTTCTGGTGTGTGTATTAATCGATCCTGAGAGTTTGGAGTGCATCCGGCAACATTGAGATTTTGACCTCAAAATCTAAGCAGTGGTTAGTAAGGCTTTTTTGATGGATTTCATGCCTCATCTTCCACCTGCCACAGCGGCCCTATTAGGCGCACCCACGACTTGCGCACACCGTTCCGCATGTTCTGGTGTGTGTATTAATCGATCCTGAGAGTTTGGAGTGCATCCGGCAACATTGAGATTTTGACCTCAAAATCTAAGCAGTGGTTAGTAAGGCTTTTTTGATGGATTTCATGCCTCATCTTCCACCTGCCACAGCGGCCCTATTAGGCGCACCCACGACTTGCGCACACCGTTTCGCATGTTCTGGTGTGTGTATTAATCGATCCTGAGAGTTTGGAGTGCATCCGGCAAACATTGAGATTTTGACCTCAAAATCTAAGCAGTGGTTAGTAAGGCTTTTTTGATGGATTTCATGCCTCATCTTCC
The DNA here is from genome assembly GCA_916610145.1 of Eristalis arbustorum. Classification (NCBI taxonomy): domain Eukaryota; kingdom Metazoa; phylum Arthropoda; class Insecta; order Diptera; family Syrphidae; genus Eristalis; species Eristalis arbustorum. The sequence continues at coordinate 38,490,015 of OU744320.1, read as the reverse complement.
ACCTGCCACAGCGGCCCTATTAGGCGCACCCACGACTTGCGCACACCGTTTCGCATGTTCTGGTGTGTGTATTAATCGATCCTGAGAGTTTGGAGTGCATCCGGCAAACATTGAGATTTTGACCTCAAAATCTAAGCAGTGGTTAGTAAGGCTTTTTTGATGGATTTCATGCCTCATCTTCCACCTGCCACAGCGGCCCTATTAGGCGCACCCACGACTTGCGCACACCGTTTCGCATGTTCTGGTGTGTGTACTAATCGATCCTGAGAGTTTGGAGTGCATCCGGCAACATTGAGATTTTGACCTCAAAATCTAAGCAGTGGTTAGTAAGGCTTTTTTGATGGATTTCATGCCTCATCTTCCACCTGCCACAGGGGCCTTATTAGGCGCACCCACGACTTGCGCACACCGTTTCGCATGTTCTGGTGTGTGTATTAATCGATCCTGAGAGTTTGGAGTGCATCCGGCAACATTGAGATTTTGAACTCAAAATCTAAGCAGTGGCTAGTAAGGCTTTTTTGATGGATTTCATGCCTCATCTTCCACCTGCCACAGCGGCCCTATTAGGCGCACCCACGACTTGCGCACACCGTTTTACATGTTCTGGTGTGTGTATTAATCGATCCTGAGAGTTTGGAGTGCATCCGGCAACATTGAGATTTTGACCTCAAAATCTAAGCAGTGGTTAGTAAGGCTTTTTTGATGGATTTCATGCCTCATCTTCCACCTGCCACAGCGGCCCTATTAGGCGCACCCACGACTTGCGCACACCGTTTCGCATGTTCTGGTGTGTGTATTAATCGATCCTGAGAGTTTGGAGTGCATCCGGCAACATTGAGATTTTGACCTCAAAATCTAAGCAGTGGTTAGTAAGGCTTTTTTGATGGATGACGTGCCTCGTCTTCCAACGGCCACAGCGGCCTTATTAGGCCTACCAACGACTTGCGCACACCGTTTCGCATGTTCTGGTGTGCGTATTAATCGATCCTGAGAGTTTGGAGTGCATCCGGCAACATTGAGATTTTGACCTCAAAATCTAAGCAGTGGTTAGTAAGGCTTTTTTGATGGATGACGTGCCTCGTCTTCCAACGGCCACAGCGGCCTTATTAGGCCTACCAACGACTTGCGCACACCGTTTCGCATGTTCTGGTGTGCGTATTAATCGATCCTGAGAGTTTGGAGTGCATCCGGCAACATTGAGATTTTGACCTCAAAATCTAAGCAGTGGTTAGTAAGGCTTTTTTAATGGATTTCATGCCTCATCTTCCACCTGCCACAGCGGCCCTATTAGGCCTACCAACGACTTGCGCACACCGTTTCGCATGTTCTGGTGTGCGTATTAATCGATCCTGAGAGTTTGGAGTGCATCCGGCAACATTGAGATTTTGACCTCAAAATCTAAGCAGTGGTTAGTAAGGCTTTTTTGATGGATGACGTGCCTCGTCTTCCAACTGCCACAGCGGCCCTATTAGGCGCACCCACAACTTGCGCACACCGTTTCGCATGTTCTGGTGTGCGTATTAATCGATCCTGAGAGTTTGGAGTGCATCCGGCAACATTGAGATTTTGACCTCAAAATCTAAGCAGTGGTTAGTAAGGCTTTTTTGATGGATTTCATGCCTCATCTTCCACCTGCCACAGCGGCCCTATTAGGCGCACCCACGACTTGCGCACACCGTTTCGCATGTTCTGGTGTGCGTATTAATCGATCCTGAGAGTTTGGAGTGCATCCGGCAACATTGAGATTTTGACCTCAAAATCTAAGCAGTGGTTAGTAAGGCTTTTTTGATGGATTTCATGCCTCATCTTCCACCTGCCACAGCGGCCCTATTAGGCGCACCCACGACTTGCGCACACCGTTTCGCATGTTCTGGTGTGCGTATTAATCGATCCTGAGAGTTTGGAGTGCATCCGGCAACATTGAGATTTTGACCTCAAAATCTAAGCAGTGGTTAGTAAGGCTTTTTTGATGGATTTCATGCCTCATCTTCCACCTGCCACAGCGGTCCTATTAGGCGCACCCACGACTTGCGCACACCGTTTCGCATGTTCTGGTGTGTGTATTAATCGATCCTGAGAGTTTGGAGTGCATCCGCCAACATTGAGATCTTGACCTCAAAATCTAAGCAGTGGTTAGTAAGGCTTTTTTGATGGATTTCATGCCTCATCTTCCACCTGCCACAGCGGCCCTATTAGGCGCACCCACGACTTGCGCACACCGTTTCGCATGTTCTGGTGTGTGTATTAATCGATCCTGAGAGTTTGGAGTGCATCCGGCAACATTGAGATTTTGACCTCAAAATCTAAGCAGTGGTTAGTAAGGCTTTTTTGATGGATTTCATGCCTCATCTTCCACCTGCCACAGCGGCCCTATTAGGCGCACCCACGACTTGCGCACACCGTTTCGCATGTTCTGGTGTGCGTATTAATCGATCCTGAGAGTTTGGAGTGCATCCGGCAACATTGAGATTTTGACCTCAAAATCTAAGCAGTGGTTAGTAAGGCTTTTTTGATGGATTTCATGCCTCATCTTCCACCTGCCACAGCGGTCCTATTAGGCGCACCCACGACTTGCGCACACCGTTTCGCATGTTCTGGTGTGTGTATTAATCGATCCTGAGAGTTTGGAGTGCATCCGCCAACATTGAGATCTTGACCTCAAAATCTAAGCAGTGGTTAGTAAGGCTTTTTTGATGGATTTCATGCCTCATCTTCCACCTGCCACAGCGGCCCTATTAGGCGCACCCACGACTTGCGCACACCGTTTCGCATGTTCTGGTGTGTGTATTAATCGATCCTGAGAGTTTGGAGTGCATCCGGCAACATTGAGATTTTGACCTCAAAATCTAAGCAGTGGTTAGTAAGGCTTTTTTGATGGATTTCATGCCTCATCTTCCACCTGCCACAGCGGCCCTATTAGGCGCACCCACGACTTGCGCACACCGTTTCGCATGTTCTGGTGTGTGTATTAATCGATCCTGAGAGTTTGGAGTGCATCCGGCAACATTGAGATTTTGACCTCAAAATCTAAGCAGTGGTTAGTAAGGCTTTTTTGATGGATTTCATGCCTCATCTTCCACCTGCCACAGCGGCCCTATTAGGCTCACCCACGACTTGCGCACACCGTTTCGCATGTTCTGGTGTGTGTATTAATCGATCCTGAGAGTTTGGAGTGCATCCGGCAACATTGAGATTTTGACCAAAAAATCTAAGCAGTGGTTAGTAAGGATTTTTTGATGGATTTCATGCCTCATCTTCCAACTGCCACAGCGGCCCAATTAGGCGCACACACGACTTGCGCACACCGTTTCGCATGTTCTGGCGTGTGTATGAATCGATCCTGAGAGTTTGGAGTGCATCCGGCAACATTGAGATTTTGACCTCAAAATCTAAGCAGTGGTTAGTAAGGCTTTTTTGATGGATTTCATGTCTCATCTTCCACCTGCCACAGCGGCCCTATTAGGCGCACCCACGACTTGCGCACACCGTTTTGCATGTTCTGGTGTGTGTATTAATCGATCCTGAGAGTTTGGAGTGCATCCGGCAACATTGAGATTTTGACCTCAAAATCTAAGCAGTGGTTAGTAAGGCTTTTTTGATGGATTTCATGCCTCATCTTCCACCTGCCACAGCGGCCCTATTAGGCGCACCCACGACTTGCGCACACCGTTTCGCATGTTCTGGTGTGTGTATTAATCGATCCTGAGAGTTTGGAGTGCATCCGGCAACATTGAGATCTTGACCTCAAAATCTAAGCAGTGGTTAGTAAGGCTTTTTTGATGGATTTCATGCCTCATCTTCCACCTGCCACAGCGGCCCAATTAGGCGCACCCACGACTTGCGCACACCGTTTCGCATGTTCTGGCGTGTGTATGAATCGATCCTGAGAGTTTGGAGTGCATCCGGCAACATTGAGATTTTGACCTCAAAATCTAAGCAGTGGTTAGTAAGGCTTTTTTGATGGATTTCATGCTTCATCTTCCACCTGCCACAGCGGCCCTATTAGGCGCACCCACGACTTGCGCACACCGTTTCGCATGTTCTGGTGTGTGTATTAATCGATCCTGAGAGTTTGGAGTGTATCCAAAAGGCTTTTTTGATGGATCTCATGCCTCATCTTCCACCTGCCACAGTGGCCCTATTAGGCGCACCTACGACTTGCGCACACCGTTTCGCATGTTCTGGCGTGTGTATTAATCGATCCTGAGAGTTTGGAGTGCATCCGGCAACATTGAGATTTTGACCTCAAAATCTAAGCAGTGGTTAGTAAGGCTTTTTTGATGGATTTCATTCCTCATCTTCCACCTGCCACAGCGGCCCTATTAGGCGCACCCACGACTTGCGCACACCGTTTCGCATGTTCTGGTGTGTGTATTAATCGATCCTGAGAGTTTGGAGTGTATCCAAAAGGCTTTTTTGATGGATCTCATGCCTCATCTTCCACCTGCCACAGTGGCCCTATTAGGCGCACCCACGACTTGCGCACACCGTTTCGCATGTTCTGGTGTGTGTATTAATCGATCCTGAGAGTTTGGAGTGTATCCAAAAGGCTTTTTTGATGGATTTCATGCCTCATCTTCCTACTGCCACAGCGGCCCTATTAGGCGCACCCACGACTTGCGCACACCGTTTCGCATGTTCTGGTGTGTGTATTAATCGATCCTGAGAGTTTGGAGTGCATCCGGCAACATTGAGATTTTGACCTCAAAATCTAAGCAGTGGTTAGTAAGGCTTTTTTGATGGATTTCATGCCTCATCTTCCACCTGCCACAGCGGCCCTATTAGGCGCACCCACGACTTGCGCACACCGTTTCGCATGTTCTGGTGTGTGTATTAATCGATCCTGAGAGTTTGGAGTGCATCCGGCAACATTGAGATTTTGACCTCAAAATCTAAGCAGTGGTTAGTAAGGCTTTTTTGATGGATTTCATGCCTCATCTTCCACCTGCCACAGCGGCCCGGCAACATTGAGATTTTGACCTCAAAATCTAAGCAGTGGTTAGTAAGGCTTTTTTGATGATTTCCACCTGCCACAGCGGCCCTATTAGGCGCACCCACGACTTGCGCACACCGTTTCGCATGTTCTGGTGTGTGTATTAATCGATCCTGAGAGTTTGGAGTGCATCCGGCAACATTGAGATTTTGACCTCAAAATCTAAGCAGTGGTTAGTAAGGCTTTTTTGATGGATTTCATGCCTCATCTTCCACCTGCCACAGCGGCCCTATTAGGCGCACCCACGACTTGCGCACACCGTTTCGCATTTTCTGGTGTGTGTATTAATCGATCCTGAGAGTTTGGAGTGCATCCGGCAACATTGAGATTTTGACCTCAAAATCTAAGCAGTGGTTAGTAAGGCTTTTTTGATGATTTCCACCTGCCACAGCGGCCCTATTAGGCGCACCCACGACTTGCGCACACCGTTTCGCATGTTCTGGTGTGTGTATTAATCGATCCTGAGAGTTTGGAGTGCATCCGGCAACATTGAGATTTTGAACTCAAAATCTAAGCAGTGGTTAGTAAGGCTTTTTTGATGGATTTCATGCCTCATCTTCCACCTGCCACAGCGGCCCTATTAGGCGCACCCACGACTTGCGCACACCGTTTCGCATGTTCTGGTGTGTGTATTAATCGATCCTGAGAGTTTGGAGTGCATCCGGCAACATTGAGATTTTGACCTCAAAATCTAAGCAGTGGTTAGTAAGGCTTTTTTGATGGATTTCATGCCTCATCTTCCACCTGCCACAGCGGCCCTATTAGGCGCACCCACGACTTGCGCACACCGTTTCGCATGTTCTGGTGTGTGTATTAATCGATCCTGAGAGTTTGGAGTGCATCCGGCAACATTGAGATTTTGACCTCAAAATCTAAGCAGTGGTTAGTAAGGCTTTTTTGATGGATTTCATGCCTCATCTTCCACCTGCCACAGCGGCCCGGCAACATTGAGATTTTGACCTCAAGATCTAAGCAGTGGTTAGTAAGGCTTTTTTGATGATTTCCACCTGCCACAGCGGCCCTATTAGGCGCACCCACGACTTGCGCACACCGTTTCGCATGTTCTGGTGTGTGTATTAATCGATCCTGAGAGTTTGGAGTGCATCCGGCAACATTGAGATTTTGAACTCAAAATCTAAGCAGTGGTTAGTAAGGCTTTTTTGATGGATTTCATGCCTCATCTTCCACCTGCCACAGCGGCCCTATTAGGCGCACCCACGACTTGCGCACACCGTTTCGCATGTTCTGGTGTGTGTATTAATCGATCCTGAGAGTTTGGAGTGCATCCGGCAACATTGAGATTTTGACTTTTTTGATGGATTTCATGCCTCATCTTCCACCTGCCACAGCGGCTCTATTAGGCGCACCCACGACTTGCGCACACCGTTTCGCATGTTCTGGTGTGTGTATTAATCGATCCTGAGAGTTTGGAGTGCATCCGGCAACATTGAGATTTTGACCTCAAAATCTAAGCAGTGGTTAGTAAGGCTTTTTTGATGGATTTCATGCCTCATCTTCCACCTGCCACAGCGGCCCTATTAGGCGCACCCACGACTTGCGCACACCGTTTTGCATGTTCTGGTGTGTGTATTAATCGATCCTGAGAGTTTGGAGTGCATCCGGCAACATTGAGATTTTGACCTCAAAATCTAAGCAGTGGTTAGTAAGGCTTTTTTGATGGATTTCATGCCTCATCTTCCACCTGCCACAGCGGCCCTATTAGGCGCACCCACGACTTGCGCACACCGTTTCGCATGTTCTGGTGTGTGTATTAATCGATCCTGAGAGTTTGGAGTGCATCCGGCAACATTGAGATTTTGACCTCAAAATCTAAGCAGTGGTTAGTAAGGCTTTTTTGATGGATTTCATGCCTCATCTTCCACCTGCCACAGCGGCCCTATTAGGCGCACCCACGACTTGCGCACACCGTTTTGCATGTTCTGGTGTGTGTATTAATCGATTATGAGAGTTTGGAGTGCATCCGGCAACATTGAGATTTTGACCTCAAAATCTAAGCAGTGGTTAGTAAGGCTTTTTTGATGGATTTCATGCCTCATCTTCCACCTGCCACAGCGGCCCTATTAGGCGCACCCACGACTTGCGCACACCGTTTCGCATGTTCTGGTGTGTGTATTAATCGATCCTGAGAGTTTGGAGTGCATCCGGCAACATTGAGATTTTGACCTCAAAATCTAAGCAGTGGTTAGTAAGGCTTTTTTGATGGATTTCATGCTCTATTAGGCGCACCCACGACTTGCGCACACCGTTTCGCATGTTCTGGTGTGTGTATTAATCGATCCTGAGAGTTTGGAGTGCATCCGGCAACATTGAGATTTTGACCTCAAAATCTAAGCAGTGGTTAGTAAGGCTTTTTTGATGGATTTCATGCCTCATCTTCCACCTGCCACAGCGGCCCTATTAGGCGCACCCACGACTTGCGCACACCGTTTCGCATGTTCTGGTGTGTGTATTAATCGATCCTGAGAGTTTGGAGTGCATCCGGCAACATTGAGATTTTGACCTCAAAATCTAAGCAGTGGTTAGTAAGGCTTTTTTGATGGATTTCATGCCTCATCTTCCACCTGCCACAGCGGCCCTATTAGGCGCACCCACGACTTGCGCACACCGTTTCGCATGTTCTGGTGTGTGTATTAATCGATCCTGAGAGTTTGGAGTGCATCCGGCAACATTGAGATTTTGACCTCAAAATCTAAGCAGTGGTTAGTAAGGCTTTTTTGATGGATTTCATGCCTCATCTTCCACCTGCCACAGCGGCCCTATTAGGCGCACCCACGACTTGCGCACACCGTTTCGCATGTTCTGGTGTGTGTATTAATCGATCCTGAGAGTTTGGAGTGCATCCGGCAACATTGAGATTTTGACCTCAAAATCTAAGCAGTGGTTAGTAAGGCTTTTTTGATGGATTTCATGCCTCATCTTCCACCTGCCACAGCGGCCCTATTAGGCGCACCCACGACTTGCGCACACCGTTTCGCATGTTCTGGTGTGTGTATTAATCGATCCTGAGAGTTTGGAGTGCATCCGGCAACATTGAGATTTTGACCTCAAAATCTAAGCAGTGGTTAGTAAGGCTTTTTTGATGGATTTCATGCCTCATCTTCCACCTGCCACAGCGGCCCTATTAGGCGCACCCACGACTTGCGCACACCGTTTCGCATGTTCTGGTGTGTGTATTAATCGATCCTGAGAGTTTGGAGTGCATCCGGCAACATTGAGATTTTGACCTCAAAATCTAAGCAGTGGTTAGTAAGGCTTTTTTGATGGATTTCATGCTCTATTAGGCGCACCCACGACTTGCGCACACCGTTTCGCATGTTCTGGTGTGTGTATTAATCGATCCTGAGAGTTTGGAGTGCATCCGGCAACATTGAGATTTTGACCTCAAAATCTAAGCAGTGGTTAGTAAGGCTTTTTTGATGGATTTCATGCCTCATCTTCCACCTGCCACAGCGGCCCTATTAGGCGCACCCACGACTTGCGCACACCGTTTCGCATGTTCTGGTGTGTGTATTAATCGATCCTGAGAGTTTGGAGTGCATCCGGCAACATTGAGATTTTGACCTCAAAATCTAAGCAGTGGTTAGTAAGGCTTTTTTGATGGATTTCATGCCTCATCTTCCACCTGCCACAGCGGCCCTATTAGGCGCACCCACGACTTGCGCACACCGTTTCGCATGTTCTGGTGTGTGTATTAATCGATCCTGAGAGTTTGGAGTGCATCCGGCAACATTGAGATTTTGACCTCAAAATCTAAGCAGTGGTTAGTAAGGCTTTTTTGATGGATTTCATGCCTCATCTTCCACCTGCCACAGCGGCCCTATTAGGCGCACCCACGACTTGCGCACACCGTTTTGCATGTTCTGGTGTGTGTATTAATCGATTATGAGAGTTTGGAGTGCATCCGGCAACATTGAGATTTTGACCTCAAAATCTAAGCAGTGGTTAGTAAGGCTTTTTTGATGGATTTCATGCCTCATCTTCCAGCTGCCACAGCGGCCCTATTAGGCGCACCCACGACTTGCGCACACCGTTTCGCATGTTCTGGTCTGTGTATTAATCGATCCTGAGAGTTTTGAGTGCATCCGGCAACATTGAGATTTTGACCTCAAAATCTAAGCAGTGGTTAGTAAGGCTTTTTTGATGGATTTCATGCCTCATCTTCCACCTGCCACAGCGGCCCTATTAGGCGCACCCACGACTTGCGCACACCGTTTCGCATGTTCTGGTGTGTGTATTAATCGATCCTGAGAGTTTGGAGTGCATCCGGCAACATTGAGATTTTGACCTCAAAATCTAAGCAGTGGTTAGTAAGGCTTTTTTGATGGATTTCATGCCTCATCTTCCACCTGCCACAGCGGCCCTATTAGGCGCACCCACGACTTGCGCACACCGTTTTGCATGTTCTGGTGTGTGTATTAATCGATTATGAGAGTTTGGAGTGCATCCGGCAACATTGAGATTTTGACCTCAAAATCTAAGCAGTGGTTAGTAAGGCTTTTTTGATGGATTTCATGCCTCATCTTCCAGCTGCCACAGCGGCCCTATTAGGCGCACCCACGACTTGCGCACACCGTTTCGCATGTTCTGGTCTGTGTGTTAATCGATCCTGAGAGTTTTGAGTGCATCCGGCAACATTGAGATTTTGACCTCAAAATCTAAGCAGTGGTTAGTAAGGCTTTTTTGATGGATTTCATGCCTCATCTTCCAGCTGCCACAGCGGCCCTATTAGGGCTACCCACGACTTGCGCACACATTTTTGCATGTTCTGGTGTGTGTATTAATCGATCCTGAGAGTTTGGAGTGCATCCGGCAACATTGAGATTTTGACCTCAAAATCTAAGCAGTGGTTAGTAAGGCTTTTTTGATGGATTTCATGCCTCATCTTCCACCTGCCACAGCGGCCCTATTAGGCGCACCCACGACTTGCGCACACCGTTTCGCATGTTCTGGTCTGTGTATTAATCGATCCTGAGAGTTTTGAGTGCATCCGGCAACATTGAGATTTTGACCTCAAAATCTAAGCAGTGGTTAGTAAGGCTTTTTGATGGATTTCATGCCTCATCTTCCACCTGCCACAGCGGCCCTATTAGGCGCACCCACGACTTGCGCACACTGTTTCGCATGTTCTGGTGTGTGCGTCAATCGATCCTGAGAGTTCGCAGTGCATCCAGCAACATTAAGATTTTGACCGCAAAATCTAAGCAGTGGTTAGTAAGGCTTTTCTGATGGATTTCATGCCTCATCTTCCAACTGCCACAGCGGCCCTAATAGGGCTACCCACGACTTGCGCACACCGTTTCGCATGTTCTGGTGTGTGTATTAATCGATCCTGAGAGTTTGGAGTGCATCCGGCAACATTAAGATTTTGACCGCAAAATCTAAGCAGTGGTTAGTAAGGCTTTTCTGATGGATTTCATGCCTCATCTTCCAACTGCCACAGCGGCCCTATTAGGGCTACCCACGACTTGCGCACACCGTTTCGCATGTTCTGGTGTGTGTATTAATCGATCCTGAGAGTTTTGAGCGCATCCGGCAACATTGAGATTTTGACCTCAAAATCTAAGCAGTGGTTAGTAAGGCTTTTTGATGGATTTCATGCCTCATCTTCCACCTGCCACAGCGGCCCTATTAGGCGCACCCACGACTTGCGCACACCGTTTTGCATGTTCTGGTGTGTGTATTAATCGATCCTGAGAGTTTGGAGTGCATCCGGTAACATTGAGATTTTGACCTCAAAATCTAAGCAGTGGTTAGTAAGGCTTTTTTGATGGATTTCATGCCTCATCTTCCAGCTGCCACAGCGGCCCTATTAGGCGCACCCACGACTTGCGCACACTGTTTCGCATGTTCTGGTGTGTGCGTTAATCGATCCTGAGAGTTCGCAGTGCATCCGGCAACATTAAGATTTTGACCGCAAAATCTAAGCAGTGGTTAGTAAGGCTTTTCTGATGGATTTCATGCCTCATCTTCCAACTGCCACAGCGGCCCTATTAGGGCTACCCACGACTTGCGCACACCGTTTCGCATGTTCTGGTGTGTGTATTAATCGATCCTGAGAGTTTGGAGTGCATCCGGCAACATTGAGATTTTGACCCCAAAATCTAAGCAGTGGTTAGTAAGGCTTTTTCGATGGATTTCATACCTCATCTTCCAACTGCCACAGCGGCTCTTTTCATTGATAAACTATCTAGTCATCTAAGAAGTGGGTCACTGTAGTGAAATCCGGTCGAGTATTCTGATTTCTATTGCAGTGTCGGCAGAGACAAGGTTCGTTATCTAAGGCTGTGTTTGAGGAATGGTTCAACATGCTTGAGATAAAAAGAACTCGTAAACATAAATTACTCTAAGCCATAATTGAGAAGTGTAATCTTTTGACTGTCGAAATCTAATTGTAATATGAAAACAGTCTCAGATCCATCTTGAAGAGTATGACAAGACATTCCTCAACTATGGCGCCACACTGGAACTATTGAAATGTTACTATAATTATTATAATTAACTATGAATACTTAGAATGCGCCTACGGTGTTTGTGAATTTATATCATAATATAATTTGCTTCACATTGTCCACAAAGCACACATCACCCTATGGGTCAGTCAGCTGAGCTTCTCTCTGCAAGCAGATGGGCCAAAGCTCATCGACCACCTTCACGCCGCCGTTCACAACGCGGAAGTACACGGCATCTTTTTGTTTACCTTTTGCACACAGTCACATGTGCATGTACACATGCACCCGCTGGCCACAACCCTTGGCGACATTGGAGCTTTACACTTTCAGACGGTAGCACATTCGTGGGGCTTTGGCTCTCTCAGTCTCAGTAACTGCTCTCTGTTATCATTCATTCAAAACAGCGGCGGTTCAGAGCTTTTTGACCGTGAAGTCGAAGTGGCTCAGGCTCGTTCGAAGAATTGAATCTCTCCCCCATCTGCATCTAGCTACACATGTCGGCAATTGACGCCGCTACTCATAACTTGTATGGGAAGGTTCACGGTGGCGGCTCTTGAGCGGTTGCTTGCCGAACGACTGGCGGCAACCATGTCAGTCGTACATTATTGGACCACGGACATGGTTGTAAAGGAGCCGCACAGTCTGCTGCTACTTATCGTTTGAGTGTTTCTTTCTTTTTGTTTTGCTTGCTCTGATTGCTACCTCTGCGTATGCCAAAACAGTTAAGCAGTTGAAAAGGACGCAAATCAGGACGACAATTGTATCTGCTCGACATTGTCATTCTGCTATTACACCGTGTGGTTTTGTGTTTTGTGTTGACTCAAAGTGCGATTATCACCCGAGTGTGACGTGCATACCTCAGGACAGAACAGGAGGCTCTCAGTTTCAAGTGGCCGTGAATGAGTCCGGTGCTTTTGGGATCCTAGCCAAGCAGTTAATCAACCTTTGGGCCAATTAAACATCTACACACGCCTGCAATTAAACCAGCAATGGTAAGTACTTGGGCCCTCCATCCTTTTGTGTATTGTGTGTTGCAACGAGTTTGTGAGAGGTTGGTGACGTGGGGGGAGTTCTCATGAAATTAAAATTAAGGACTTGCGTGATTTTTGCCGTGCAATTAAAAAAAACTCGAACGTGTGTGTGGGGCAGTTGTCGTTACATGAAGTGCTCTCTTGGGACGGGGGTTTTTGGTGGAACGAACGGCACGTGTTATATAATTCCTCAATAATTGTGAACTTTCGGATAGAATTAAATTTTTACTGAAATATGTGGTTCCCTTTGAGAGCTATTCAATGTGAATTGTGATACAGATTTTTTTGGGATATCCTTGATGCGCGATGTCAAATTAACGAGCTGTCGGCTTATTTCCATTAGATCATGCTGCCGGCTTTTGGAAGATTGTTCCGTGTGCGTCCGCAAGAATGTCCCAATTCGTAAAATTATTGAAACGTAATGGCTAGTCAAATCATTTGCGGAAATAAAATGGATCCCCGGAACCACGGAGGCTGTGTCTATCGACATTTAGCTTTTCGATGCCATATTTTGGTTGCGTACTATAAGTCGTTAATGAAAAGTAAATGGGTTTACTACATGTGACCAAGGTGCAAGCAAAGCTGCAGTGGTTTCAGGCATAATTTTGATTCAGTGTCTCTGTAGCTCGGTTGGTATTTGATTGAATGCAGGGGTGCTTCGAATTTGGAAAGCAGGGCTAGTCGATGAAATTTTGACAATTTTGGTATAGCAACTTCGATGATGACCGAATGATTTTTTCCCCGTGACTAGGTTCGAATTCGAGTGCGACAGAAATTATTTTCACGGCCAAAGAGTTTGACTGTCTAGAGAAAGCTTCCCAAACTTGGCCATTCCGCGTCGGTACAAAACTTTTTGTTTCTTCGCACTCCTGTGAGAACAGTAGGACATGAAACACGAGGGTTTGCTGAGGAGCTATGACCTGCGCCTCTACGAGGTGCAACGCCACCCTTATTATTATATGTTTCCTTAATCTGGTTTCTTTTATCGAGAATTTAATACACACTTTGCATCTCCTTCGAGCCTCATTATTCAAACACTCATCGCCAAACCGTCTATAGTATTTCTGTCTCCAACACCTATCAAACCATGCTTTGATATTCCTATCGTGCCACATAGCCTCTGCCATTCCAGTACACAGTAGCAGACATAGACAATCCGAAAACCCCTAATGATGCATCTCGCATCAAAACGACCTCACACATCACAAGAAAATGATGGTGCATCAATTTTTGGATACCCGTGCAGGTCGCATGGCACTGACTGTCAGTAGCTCAAACTAATGTGGCAGTTCCATTTTTTAAGGTTTCTTCGTGATCATATGTAACATAGACACAATTGCCTTAAGTTTATGTCAGGTCGTTGGTCGTTTTTTTTTAAGGGCCAAAGTTATGCTCTACAACACCCTTATCCTGCCAGTCCTACTCTATGGAGCCGAAAGCTGGACATTAAGTAAGGCTGCAGAGCTGATTCTTGGTGCCTTCGAAAGAAAAATTCTACGTCGGATATATGGTCCCGTCTGCGAGGAAGGCGAATGGAGGAGAAGACACAACCGCGCACTCTACCAGCTGCACAAGGATGTGAATGTAGTCCGGAAGGCAAAAAATCCGTCGACTACACTGGCTCGGCCACATCGAGCGAATGGACAACACGACAACGAATCCGAGCCTCCTGGTTCGAGAAGGAGAGGAAGACCGAACCTCCGGTACAAAGACCAAGTCATCGCGGATGTAAGACAGCTTGGCCTTGATGACTGGAAGCAGCGTGCCCAGGACCGTCCACGATGGAAGGCAGCAATTGCTCAGGCTCAGACCCTTCATGGTTCGTCTGCCTGATAAGTACGTAAGTAGTAATGAACTAAAATAGCGAAAGGGTATTTTCATACCAAGCAGACAAAAATTGAGAAAATTTTCAATTCTCCGGTATATTTCGCTATTTCATCTTGTATTTCAATAGTAGTAAATGGGTAGTAAATGCAATGGTAGAGGATCCCCAGCTAGGAAAGAAGCCCCGGAATTCACATAAACTAAAAAGGATTCAGGAACCTAGAAACAAACGAACCGATCAGAAACCTGGCTTTATCGTGCAGTGAAATCCGCTTACCCAGGCTGACAGTAAAGTAGAACGCCTCAGGCAAATGTGGCGTTCGTTCATACGAGTTACAGCATTAAGACCCGGCGTAATTGCCGTCCTATGTCACACGAGGGGCTATAGGACAAACGTATGTGGTTGTCACATTGCACTTCTTCAATTTTTAATTTGTGACATTAGTGATTTTTGAGAAACAAAATTCTCTATTTCCATGCTCGGCTCGAATTGGAACATGACTATTCCCAATCATCTCTTATGAATTTTTCATGAATATTCGCAACAGATCTGCCGACAGATTAGACAGTCGTTCTAAATGCACTCCCTTTGCCATAGCCTTCTAGTAGAACACTGACCATGGTACGGAACCTTTTTTTCATTTTATGACGGTATAAAAGTGTTAATTTCAAAAACTTCAGTCACGCTAACGTAAAGTGGAGTTATTTGCGGAAATGACCTTCGAATGGGTGATGACTTTTGCTTCTACAGGCGCTACAGTCATTGCTAATTGTGAGAAACAACAGTAACCCCCAGCGTCCCGCGTGCTATGGTCCCTTCACTAGTTGATAGGACCAGCTTTTGTATACGAACTCCAAACGTCGAAGTTGGAGAAGCTTTTTCCAATCAGAAGTACTCTCACAGCATTTTCAGTGCGAGAGCAAGAGCCGTGAATTAAGAGAATGATTGTTGCCGGGAATACCGGTCGACGGAGGAGCAACACTAAATCAAGCCACTTACTTCTTAAGTTTAACTCAGTCGTCGATCCTTCTATTTGCCCCACTTAAGCGGCAATCCACTGCGACGAAAGCGAGTTCTTGTTTATACTTGTTGGTTGTTAAGATTGATCAAATTTATGACATCCTTCTTCTATTCTTAAATTGTTTTCAAAAGCGTCGTAAATAAATCTCCACAATGTGAAAATACCAAAAGTCATCGCAGCTCTTAGCTACCTTCCCGAAGAACAATTAAACAGGCGCATATTAAAGGTTAGTTATTATTAGTTGTTCTCTCCGGACAGATAATCACTTCTCCCACTTTTAAGCTTCCCGCCACTCCTACGACGTTCCAAGCTTAAATGCTTAGACTTTTTTTTACCACAAATATTTCATTTGGAGCACGGGCTATTAGCACTAATCTGCCATATCATGAGTTTCAATTGGCAGCGCAAACTTCCGCGGTACAGCGTCAACAATGCAAACCTTCACTGTGCCCTAATGAATAGAAGTGGTTTGGCGTTTTGATCGCTTTTGCGTTGGACGTCATGAATCACCGCCCATGTGCGAAAGTTAATTTTGACTTGTAACTCGTTTTGATAAACTGTTTGTCATCTTATCCGGAGATGAAAGACCTTCACTGGGAGCAGCTCAACTTCAAGTATCTCGTGTCGGAAGGTACACACTACACACAACGTTTCCGCTGGCTGATTTGTCTGAAGGTTAGAATTGTTAGAATATGTGTGGAAAATTATATTAGTACCAACATGCGACATGAACATAACTAATTGAAGTTAAAGGAGGCGGTTCGGATGGCTTTGAAACTGTTCCTGTTCTTCGGCAATGGTTTGGATTTGTTATCTAAGCCCTGTCGAGACAATTCCTCGCTTCTTTGTGAATTCATAAAGCTACTACTAGGCCCTGGCCCCCTACGGGCTGTAGCGCCACCCATATTATTATATTACTACTGTCCTGTTTACCCATGATGCAATTTTCTACCTAGGGTCTTTGTAAGCCATGTATTGGAGTTACGGGCACTGCTGATGGCTAGCTCATTTGATTGTTGTTCCTTTCCTGTCGAACTCCAGGATCCCAGTTAGGCTGCATTATCTTGATAAGGGGATGGCTGCCTACCAATTTCGATCTTAAAAATTGTGATTCGAGTGCCATCTATTGCTGCTTGACTGCCGGCGTAGATCAAAAGCCATTAAGCGGCTTTACGAATTGCCATTCGTTCCGCTTTCGTTCCCTATCCCCTAGAGTAAGGGGTGAAGGATTCGACGATGTCGTCTGCTAAGGCAATGACTTTACTGCCGAACTTTTCTAGTGGGAGTAAGTAGTATTTCGTTAACAGAAATTAGTCAAAATTGTGGTGGAGAGAGTGGCTCTTTGTGAGGTACTCAGTATTACTCTTCTCTTCTCCAGTTGACTTCTACCGAAGTCCAATTGGATTTTCCTGCTTCTTGGCATTTAACTTTATCCAGAGTATCATGTCATCATGAGTACCGCACGTTTAAACCGTTTGTTAGATTTTAGTGCTAGAGTCTTTTCTTTGTAGATGTGTTGAGCATCCGCCGCACACCACCTAGGCCAAAACGTCACAATCGACAGTTACAATTTCGAGGTAGTAAAGGAGTTTGTCTACCTCGGGGCAAATGTAAACTCCACGAATGACATCGTAGTGGAGATCCGACGTAGAATCGCCCTTGGCAACCAATGCTACTTCGGTCTGTCAAAACAACTGGGCTCGAAACTCCTGACTCGAAAGACCAAAGTCATGCTCTACAAAACCCTTATCCTGCCAGTCCTACTTTATGGAGCCGAAAGCTGGACATTAA
Source organism: Eristalis arbustorum (assembly GCA_916610145.1). Classification (NCBI taxonomy): domain Eukaryota; kingdom Metazoa; phylum Arthropoda; class Insecta; order Diptera; family Syrphidae; genus Eristalis; species Eristalis arbustorum. Next base: position 38,472,884 of record OU744320.1, on the reverse strand, counting down.
GTAAGGCTGCAGAGCTGATTCCTGGTGCCTTCGACGTCGAATATATGGTCCCGTCTGCGAGGAAGCTGGAGTTGTGAATCAGGTCTGGTTGTTGACTGCTGGTATCAGAATGGACCAATATGATCTACGTGCTCTGCAATTCATATGGTAGTCTGCATATTTACCCATCTGTCAAGATAAATCCTTCTCAATTTTACCGGCCGGAATAAATTTGTAGATCCCCTCCACTAGCGAAGGCAGCTATGCCTAACATCCTTGATGTTAGCATTGTGTCCTTCCTCATTCCGAAAGTAAAAAGGTCCGATGATGTTGACAAAGTGTCTACATATGTGAATTGTATTCATGTCAATAACGCTTCTCGCTAAAAATTCGGATCACAGGTGAGTCCAGTTCTGTCTGTAGTCCAGCGTGAATCGAGCTTTAATGTCGAGCACAACACGGATGGCAGTAATCGAAAGCATTCTGCTCCAATTAGCTGAGCTGTTGGTTATTGGTTGCTTGGCCTATCTCATTAGGCTGCCCCTAATCTTTCTGATGACGAATACCGACGTGATTTTTACTATCTCTGCACGCTGCAACATTACTTAGGCACAGAAATTTAAGAGCCCACATACAGTACCTACCAAACGGAACCAAACTTTCATAGATACCTCATTCTTAAGCCCCACATTTCCCCGAACTTAGACTGGCATCACTGTTCTCAGTGAATACCGCTGAAATGCCTCCCTTACCTTCACACACAATCATTTATAATCATTGTGGCTGACAGAATGCTGTCACACTTCGTCAAAGATTACGATACAATTAAAAGATACATCAAGGGCAACAGCGAGTCCATTACGCAACATGTGCAGTTCCCTCTACTGAACCCGCCATAGCGAACGAGAGCACAACAACACATCCCGAACAAGGTCAAATGCTCTTTTGGGTGTGCTACTGAGACAATTAAACCTTACATCCATCCTTACCCCGGTATTCGGTGCAGTCATGTGCGTTGTGGGGGCACACTCTTGCAAAAGCCATCCGAAGACAGTGAAAGGAGAGGTCCCCTTTCCGCCGAAACAAGCGTACGTACATCAAAACTGACACCATAAACACAGAAAACACAAAAAGAAGCAAAAAAAAAGGCGAAAACTGGATCTGGTGAGGGCGCAAAACTGCTGTGCCAACGAGAAGTCAATGTCTCGCGTCGCAAAGTGCAGTGCACACTCAACTGGACGGGGCCGGTGGCAGGCGACATTGGAGGCGGAATTAAGGTCTTTGTTGTGCAGCCATTAAGTTCGCGCGATAAGCCGACACACCTTGCTTGCATCACATCACGAAAATGAATGTGTGTTCCTCATACATTCTAACAGGTACACGTGAAAAGGTTCGCAATGGCACGCGGACAAGAAGCGTCCGCTAAGACAAGAGAAGCCACTAAGCTAGTTGTATGTTTACACATTGTTCGCCGATAGTGTTGACTGAACAATGACCTCAAATGCTCACCAGGCTATGCCGACGAGGTGTTGCTGCTTGTAGCAGCGAAATTGATTAGTAACATTATTCTAACCTCTGTGGCGTGAGGTAATCTTAAGTCTTCCTGGTGTGTTTGCCTTTTGTACACAGAGCGCCGCCGATGTTGACCGAAGCTGTTTACATGCTTGCAGGGTGTTAGTAGCCAAATCTAATTGACTGTTGATGGTTTACACAAGTCTGTGTTGGCCTTGGGAACTGTTGACTTTTCATTTCATTTAACAGCGGCCATAGGCCCAGGCATTGTCAACAGTGTAAGCTGATGTCCAAGCGAAGAGTGGGCATAGGAAGTCTGAAATTTTTGGAACGTTAAGAGTGCGAAGAAGATTAAGAAGTGCGGGTACTGTGCTGTAACCGTCAGTCCTCAGTCAAGTCAAGTCAAGTCACAATGAAGAACACACGCTGATTGAACTCAGCGCGGTTGACTTCGAAGTGACTGGAAAAATCAAGTAGAATTGACATCCGTTCTTATGATCAGAGTAAAAAGGAGAGATAAGTTCGCTTTGCTAAACTGTGTTCAACCATAGTCTGCCTACTCACCCGTCGAAGGCCTACTCACATTTCCACTCGTAGCACATGTTTTTTTTAAAGATTGAGTAACAGTCAAAAATACATGAATAAGTAGGCCGGCGGCGATCAATGAAGGGTCCGAGTTTGAGCAATTTTTGTCATCAATCGGTGAGCCTTCTAGTCATCAAGACCAAGCTGTCCAACATCTGCGACGGCTTGGTCACTTTCCTGAAAGTTCGGTCTTCCTCTACTTCTCGAACTAGAAGGCTCTTAGCTGGGGCTTTGGTGTCCATTCCCTCGATGTGACCGAACCAGTGTAGTCCACTCATTTTTGCATTCCGGATTACATCCAAACCATGGTACAACTCGCTAGATTCACGGTTGTGTTTTCTTCAGATGCCTTTAAAACTGATGGGACCACTTATCCGATGCAGAATTTTTTCTTTCGAAGTCACCAAGAATACGCTCTTCAGTTTTTTGTTTACCGCCCAGCTTTCAGCTCCATAAAGCAAGACTGGCAAAGTAGATGCCTTTTAGAGTATGATTTCGGTCCTTCGATTCAGAACCTTTGCCCCAGTGCTTTCGACAGACAGAAGAAACCGATCTTTACTGTAATGTCATTTGTGGTGTTTACGTTTGCCCCGAGTCAGGCAAACTTCTTCTTTGGCCGACGCTACAATCCGGTGTGGACCTGAGCCTCAGCCAACATGCCTCTCCATCTAGCCCGGTCTTGTGCTAGTTGCTTCCAGCCACGCACGTTCAACTTATTCAGGGCCCCTTCTAGCTGCGTGCGCCACCGAAGGCATGGTCTTCCTTTACTTCGCTGTTTCGGGGGCTTGGAGTCGAAGACTTTTCGGGCCGGAGTATTGGTTTCCATTCGCTCGACTTGACCTAGCCATCTGAGACGAGAGATTCGAACTCGTTTGACCAGATCAATGTCACTGTACAGTTGGTCGTTCAGTTTCCTCCTCCAAGCGCCATCCGTACATACGTGACCGAAAATAATTCGAAGGACTTTTCTCTCGAAGCGACCAAGAAATCCTCGTCCGCCCATGTTTCTGCGCCATACTTCGACTATCAAGGTCTTATTTAGGGATATCTTGGTTCTTCAAGAGAGGGCTATACTCGTCAGTGGCCAGTGGCCAGAGTGCGAAAATGCAGTATTGGCTAACGTGATCCTCCGTTTGGTGGTGGTGCTGTCATTGCTTGTATTAACATCGGAGCCTAGTGAAGGACTGTAGCTCCGAAGTTAATAGGCTTTACCTAGTCCAAGCGAATTCTAAGGACACTACTACGACCGACATAATTTGTCTGAGGTGATGTCAAATTGTCACTAGACAACATGAATCACTCATCTCTGACTTCACATTCATCACGTGACGAAATTAATCGATTGGCCTTGTTCTTCTATATTTAATGACAAATGTCGGTATTAAAAGCATTTTTAGCATTGAATTGCGATAGTCTGGAAATGAAGTACAGACTAGGAAATCCTGTTGAATAACTTGCCATTCAGGTTTCCTATTCTTGCATGTATTCGTGAATCGGCACCTTTCACAAGAAGAACAGTCAGTTTAATTATGCAACAACTTTTACGACATTTTTGGTGACAACTCTTTGTCAGCAGGTTTATCGTTTCAATGGAGATTTATTATTATATTTTTGGATTGTTTGGAATAATTCTCGATGTTTATGCTTCACCATGGGATCACTGAAAATGAGATCGCCGATGAGCTTTGCAGACAAGGAGGAGGTACTTACGTAGAGACGATGACGATACCACAGAGCACTAATAATGTAGCTCGTCATTACAGAGGCGCCTGCTGGTTTCAAACGGGAAGACGTTGCAAATTTTAATAATTGCTGGCTACTGGTACAGTCGAAAAGTTTATAAGTTTGAGTGTGCCAATGTAGTGTTAAGAACGTCCCACAAAACTAAATGAGAGGATACACTACACAAAGCCTAGAACTTTGCCGGTTGGGTGGAGTGTCACAATTCGCAGCTACAACTTCGAGGCAGTAAAGGACTTCATCTACCTGGCTCCAAAGTAAATAGTGCAAACAACATCAGTACCGAGATTAAACGCAGAATAACTCTTGCCAACCGCTGTTTCTTTGGGCTCAAGAGGCAGTTGAGCAGCACAGCCCTCTCCCGAAAGACCAAGCTCACATTACATAAGACTTTGATCATCCCTGTCCTGCTGTATGGCGCGGAAGCTTGGACTATCTCAAGAGTGGATGAAGACGCACTTGGTCTCTTCGAGAGAAAAGTTCTGCAATTCAATCTTTGGTCCTGTTTGCGTTGAAGGTTCCTGGAGAAGAAGATTCAACCACGAATTGTACGGGCTGTACAGCGACATGAGTCTAGTCAGGCGTCTACGGATTCAACGCCTAAGATGGCTAGGCCATGTTGAGCGCATGGACAACACTGCTCCAGCCCGACGAGTCTTCAACTCCGAACCAGTGGGACAATGCAATAGAGGATGACCACGAACCCGATGGCGCACTCAAGTGGAGAAAGACCTCAACCAACTTGGAGTGCGAAATTGGAGGCAGCTGGCTAAAGAACGTGCCAGCTGGAGAGGATTGCTGATCGAGGTGCAGGTCCACCCCGGACTGTAGCGCCACAAGAAGAAGAAGTAACAATCCGATGCAAAACCGATTTTCTTGCGTGTCTTTGAAGCAAAATTTCACAAGTGTTTTTTCTGTTTTTCATCTGTCTTTCATTCAATTCATGTGGCAACCATTTTCCACACTTTTGGATCTTTCCCATACCTTTTAAACGGTCAGAAATTGTTTATTGTGCAACATTTAGCATTGCTGCCATTTGCTTTTGACTCGAAGTGTCATCTCCATCCGATATCGTTTGCAATTCGGCGTCCTCAAACTTTTATGGTGGTCTTCCACGTTCTTCATTTCTCACATCAACATCATTATTTCTGAACCGTTGAAGCCATCTTTTGCATGTTGCTTCTGATAGAGCATGATCACCATATGCCTCGACAAGCATTCGATGCCACTTTGCAGCACTTTTCTTCAAATGAAAACCAAAAATTAATGCTTTCCGCAAATCATTTCTGGTACAAAATTCGACATTTTTTAACACGATGAAAAAATATGATTTTGTCTGTTCAATGACTTGATGTATACTAAATATTTTTCACAGATGTCATAGCAAACAAACAAAAAAAATAAGGGCTCGTTCACAGCAAATATTCCCTTTCGAGACATTTGGATCTTGACGCTCACTTCATACCGGTATACCTGCTATATAGAGGCAGAATTCCATGACACAGTCTTCTGTCGGTTCTTCACAGGAAGTCCGGGAAATATGTTGATAGTTATTAACGTAAGTAGTGGAGATAAGCAGCTGAAATTCGCGACTGAGCAAAATAAAAGATTGGCGTTCAAAGGACAAGAACGATAGTTTCAAGCTGATCACATGCTACCGCGAAGAACAGAGGTTCTTAGCATACAACACTCTTTCGGCAACGACAGATGAAGAACTTACCAGCGGATGCAAAGGATCTTGCTTATTGCAGGAAATGCTAGAGACACAGAGAGACAGCAAGTAGTAGGTGGAACCCTGCGATAACATTCAAATGCTGTGACTCAAAAGTACAGGGTGCAAGAACCGACTTACTCCATTTGAGGGACAAAATGTTGCTGGCGATGGTAGTTGGACCACTTATTGGCCATACTTAAGTGCAACGAAATGAAAATCAAACCAGCAACGACTCGTCCCCTCTTAAAATTTTAATCGGTAACTTAAACTTTTTTCCTAGCAGCTTGGTCCCAAATTTGACTGGATTCCCTGTAATTCTTCGCAAACACATGCTTTTTTTTTACAACTCTTTTGCAATACTGAGCTAATGAAGACAAAAACAAAGTTGCGTATTCGCCAGAGTATTAAAAGGCATGCGATGCCAACAGACGAAAAACGAGAACGAACTGCAAAATTAATTAAACACCCTTCTCCGTGGCCGGAGCATTCCATTGAAGGCCTTCAATTAAACACTCGAATCAAGTGTGCCCGACGCGCAGAAAGTGCAAAACAAAAGCGAACTCTATCCAACCAAAAATAGACCGAGACCTAGAGACCAAAACGAACTCTTTCAACACACTCACCATTGCCATTGAATTGCCGTGCATTTCTATTTCTAGTTCCATTCCGGTTTTGATCACAGGAAGAGGTCATTCATCCGCGCGTAATGAGGCGAACGCAAGCGCGCCGTCTAACCTAGACACAGATCTGCACAACTTGTCAAGCTAGCCGCCGATTTGGACGCTGGTTATGTCAAATTTGGATATTAGCTCAGCCCGCCCGCGGTCGTTTGGTGCCGTTTAGCCAGTTAGCCACTTAGCCAGCAGTGGCAGTGACATTGGAGCATCGAAAATTTGCAAACTTGACTGTGACGAGGCTTCGTGCAAGTCGCGCGAAACTCGAAAAGAAGACTGTCATTCATGGGGGATATAGTCACCAAATCGGCGAAGACTTCGAACCCGGTAAACACGGAAACGTTCCGTAAACATAGGCATCCACCACCGCCGGCCATACGCTGTGTCGATTGCGTCCGAATTGATACACTCGAAACTGCGGGCCGGACTCAGTGTGTGCGCAGATGAATGTTTGGTTGTTTATCTTTTCCGTTTGCTTTGTGGCTTTGTTTGGCGTCGCGCACTAGAAAGAAAGGTGAAGGTCGTGCGGTGGCTCGGGAGTAGTGGTTGTTGATGTTGATGTTGCGGTGGTGGCTGGTCTAGTGGTTATTGCACCCGGAGTATATGATAAATGAATCTATCACGTACGCGGCTGTGGTATGCGGTGGATTCATTGATTGACCTTGCAACTGGTATTGGCTTTGTGGTGTTCTGTCTGATTACACTAATGATATCGATAAATACCTTGTTGTGTCGCTGATGGAGATGAAAGTTGTACGTACAGTTTGACGGAAAGTAACGTTTGTAGTTGCCAAAACGTTGACATTGGTTGTATTGAAGCCTGCAGGAGGTAGCCCACAGCTTTTAGTGAAGAGATGTTTCTTTCTCGAAATATTTTCCTCACCTTTGATAAGTAATCTCTGATCGCTTTTATTGTTTAATTGTATTAAAGCAAGCAAACTTGAGTGGCTAGAGGTACGGAAGGCCTTTTATTGAGGATTTAAGGAGGCTCTCTAATCCTGTTTTATTCTGTATTATTGGAGAGATATCTAGGCTTTTATTTTGAGTCATGTATTAATAACAAATTCTGAACAGAAGAAGTTCACAACTGGAGAGCCAATAATCGTTATAGGTTCAGAGTCTTGTCTTCTGAGACTCAGATCCACCTTGTTTGTTTTGAATTTTAATAAATGGGAGTATAAGAATGGACGACTCAAGGACAGAGGTCTTCGAGAAATACCTGACACTTACCATATAGACGGCACTAACACTTAAGATTTTTTTCTGACAGCAAAGCGGCAGTAACGGCCATGACAGAAACTCCGACATCAAAGGTCAGGAAATGCAAGCCGACCGACATTGACAATCTTCTTCTTCTTCTTCTTGTGGCGCTACAGTCCGGGGTGAACCTGGGTCTCGGTCAACAATCCTCTCTAGCTGGCACGATCTTTAGCCAGATGCCTCCAATTTAGCACTCCAAGTTGGTTGAGGTCTCTCCACTTGAGTGCGCCATCGGGTTCGTGGTCGTCCTCTATTGCGTTGTCCCACTGGTTCGGAGTCGAAGACTCGTCGGGCTGGAGCAGTGTTGTTCATGTGCTCAACATGGCCTAGCTATCTTAGGCGTTGAATCCGTAGACGCCTGAGTGGGGGGGGGGGGGAATTCTCTTCTATCGTCGTCCATTGCGTGGAGTGGAACATTCTGCCTGACAGTGGTATTATTGTCCTCTTCGCCGTTAAACAGTCTGCAGAAGTGCTCCTTCCAGATTCTCAGTATCGACTGCGACTCTACTACGAGTTGTCCCTCTTCGTTCCAACAGGCTTCTGTCCAATGTTTGTACCCTTTGGATAGTTGTTTCACCCGCTGGTAAAACTTTCGGGCATTATTTCTGCCGTACCACCTCTCCATTTCCTCTATCGCGCGCTTCTCATGCTCCATCTTTTTTATTTTAGAGAAGCTGGTGCTCTTCCCTTCTTTTGAGTTCGTAGAGCTCACAAGCCGCTCTCGTCCTTCTATCCAGCGTCGCCTTATATGCTGCTAGCTTCGCTGAATGCGCCTGCCCACACTCGTTGTCAAACCATGGGTTTTTCTTGGTGGCATTTTAAAACCCAACACATCAGAGGCAGCTGATAGCGTTTTGACAACGGTTCCACTGTTCTTCGATTATGAATTGAGAATCTATCATCAGTAAAACATCTAGCAGAAGAAGCAATATATCAGGGCTCTTAGCGCGGAGACCAATCTGCCACATGCCATTTTCCATCCAGCTTCTTCCATTATTAATAGCAGCTCATGTACTGCCACGTTCCAAAGGTCTTAGAAGAGTCACACAAAAATACATTTTCTTAAAAAAGACCTCGAAGAAAACCTTACTAAAGCATTTGACTAGAATTTAAATGGAACACAGTGATTTTAGCAAAACCAAAACGTTGAAGCACTCAAATATCGAACCCTTTTTAACAAAGTCATGCTTTGTAAGTGAAAATACAGCACGACCTTTGCCATGTGTCATGTGATTCTAATCTGAGACAATATAAATTCATATGTAGCAACTAAGTCACGAACTGGTCACGCCCTCGTTGTTTTTATGGTAGAGTGTGCGGTTATTTGTTTTATTTCTTTTGTTTTCTTTTACACGTGTGATCACTGTGATGTGTGTGAAGCATGTCTGCTTGTCCGACTTTGTGTCAACGCACAAAAGCGCAGAAGGACATCAAGGCTGGTGGAGAGGCTTCTGAACTGAGGCCCAAGTTCGACCCGATCTGTAGCGCCACACAGAGTGAAGAAAAAACCATGCAAATTTACGTGGTTGCTGAGGTGGAAGTTTGACTACAAAATGTTTCGCCAACTTCGAACTGCTCCATGACCTCTTTAAGGGAAGCGGCAGCTAAGTGGGCTAAGGTGAAGCTTCCCGCCATAGAACCAGAAGGGAAAACGTTAATGAGAATATTTGCTTTTAAGTTTTCCCATGGCGTCAAAAGAGGGGAGGGAGCGAGGACGCCAGTCCTTTTGAAAGGCTGTTTTGCTGTTCGAGGACCACTGCCTTTCCTGACTCCAGTTGGAGACCAGTATTTGAAGTTAGAAAACGATGATCGCGTAAAAATCATATCCGTGAAAATGACGATCGCTTAAAATTCACAATAGCTACAGAAAGTGCAGTGTCTTCATCATTTGGCAAACTCTTCAAACGACGGGCTTTCATTTCCAGGCATCAGCTAGATCACACTGAAGCGGTAATCTGGGCAAAGTGCAAGCCATTCCCAGTCCAACTTCAGCAGTCGTCGCCTTACTCTACGCATTCCCTTCAATCAGTCGCGAATATGATTTGCGCAGTTTACGTCGTCATCACTTCCTAACTTTGATGTCTTTACCCTGCCAAAAACCGCTTTCAAATTAGGTGCTGCTTGAGTGCAGATAAACACAAACTTAATTGCTTGCCGGATTGCTGCAGCCTTAATTTGCCTCGTAATAATTCATAAAAATGGCCACAAAAACAAAGTGAAACTGACACCTTAATAACACAAAGCTACTTATTCCCACTTAGGAGAATCTAATTCACATTCACATCGTTTCAGATGACAAAGAAGCAATTATTTATGGTGCTCTCCCTGATGGCACTGTTCTCTGGAGCGATACGTTCGACATCCGGCTCAGCAGTCCTGATTGCCGATCAAACAATGTCTGTCATGGTTGAACTGTCGTCAAGGCATCCCTTCTGCAAGATGCACACCGACAGGTAAGACTGCAGGAGCTCGCCTGCAGAGACGTTTGTTAACTTTTTACTTTCAGAGGTGACATCCAGAGAATGCTCTTGGAATCCGATCCGAGGCGAATTCGGCATGTGCCACGCGAGTCTGTGATGGAACTGGAGAACGTTTGTAAGGATGCTGGGTCTTACGGGAGAGAATTCCGTGGGGGCTTGGGTTTTATCTATCCCGGCACGAAGTGGTGTGGACCAGGTAAGCGAGGCAGTTTTTAAGAAGTGGGACCGTCTTGTTAATGAACTTCTGTATCATAGTGCTGAAATTGACCGACGAAATAACGTCTGAGTGGCAATCATTGCCTGTAATGAGACGGTGTTGAAGTTGGAAGCAAAGATAAAGTTGGCTTTGCATACGAATTGATCTTCTTCTTTCAACATTTGTACACAGCTTGATACGATCGAATAACTTTAGTTTTTGTGGTAACTTCATCATCTAAGCTTGCATGTCATAGTGTGGTTCTTTCTTCTTCTGCTTCTTTAGTTCCTGTAACCCCATCCAAGAAAGAGGGCCTCAAGTACGCCTATTGACTACGGCTACGACAAAAGCCGCCCTTCACTCTCCACAGTTGTCCTGTACAAGTTTTGTACTATTAACGCCGTCAGGTCTACTGCCGTCCTTTGATTACACAGCTGTCACTCTTTCGTAGTGTGTGACCAATCAACAGCCGCTTCCGTCGTTGTACACTGATGCCTGTTGGTTCCTGGTCTATTCTCAAGTAACGACGTTCATTCGACATACATTAGGAGCATAAAATCTATTGACGTATTTTTGATGATATCTTTTCCGTGACTCCACGTGTTGCATCGATAAAGGAGTACGAAAACGGATTGGTGTGGCACAGTTTCGTTTGGATACAAATCAGTATCCAGTTCGGGTCCGCCAACGCTTTACACAGTAATGTCGAGTTATAGTGGAATTGCTTAATAAAATGTTTCAACAGCCGCCGGCTTGGGTCTTTTGGAGTCATTGAGCGCCGTGTCCGTTGACCTGGCTCGCTTGGACCTAGAACCCGAGGTGGCATTACCCTCACCCATATCCATTCCCACCTCGGAGGTCCGTTCAATTCATTGCTCCTTATGTTCTGTGAGTTTTTCTTTGGGGGACGCCCTTTAGACGCTGATTTTCGAGGCACAGCAGGCCTTTGGCAGCTCGGTGGTTCAGCGGCTTATCTCCTCTTTCGGTCTGGGCAACGTACCTCTATGCATCACATCGCCACCTAAGTAAGAATTCTAAATGAACACTCAGTGTAAACTGTCGAATGCTTTTTCAAAACTAATGAAGAAATGAAGAGCGGTTGAAGTGGAGATCTACATTTATCACTTCTCAATCTTCCTGGTCAGCAAGGGAAGATTCAGTTCGGAAACCTGCTTTTTCTTCGGGTTGTTGTTTAAGTCTTCTTCTTCGGATGGCACTACTGTCCGGGGTGGACCTTGGCCTCAACCAACAAGCCTCTCCAACTAGCACGATCTCTTGCTAGCTGTTTTCCGCTTTGCACACCTAGTTGGTTGATGTCCTTCTTGACTTGTGTGCGCCACCTTAAACGCGGGCGTCCTCTGTTGCTTTGCCCCACAAACTTGCATTCGATGATTTTTCGGGCCGGATCTGAGTTGGCCATATGCTCTATATGGTCCAGCCACCGTAGGTGTTAGATGCATGGATGCCTGGCAGGGTTCATGTCGATGTACAGTCTGTACAGTTTGTGGTTGAAACTTCTCCAGAACTCGTCAAACATAAACAGGATTCAAGATCGCACGCAGAACTTTTCTCTCGAAACACACGATGGACAGGTTCTCTCTATACGGAAGTACTAGCTCAGCCGAAAGTGTTTCCCGTCAAGAGCTACCGTCTTGTTGCCTCTCTTGTAGTGGAGAAGGTGGTGTGAATTGGAGCAAGCCTCTAACTCGAAAAGCTCAGACTGATTTGGGCGCATATTTGCGAGGTTCGGAACCAAAGCAAAATGCTCCTTCCACCATTTGAGCTGTGTGTTAACACTTTTCACTAGGTGGTTGTTAGAGCTGCGACCACCAGTCAGGTCGTTCCTACAAAGGGCCCAGCCGTTGTGTAGAGTTATCTTAGCGATGCCTAACTCTTGATAAGACCTTGGAATCGACTGTTTAGGTTCGTTTTTACTCTTGAACGTCAGCAATATTCTCGGCAAATCTGCTAAACCCTGCATTGTCACATTGACATCAAGGTTCAGAGGTGAACTCAGTCCCCTTGTAACACCGAGGTCCTTTTACCAAGCCACACAATTGGACCAGTTTTTGACACATCAGGCTTAAAAGGAATCCCTGCTATCGTCCTCAATTCCTTTCCTGCAAAATTCTTGATCACTTTTTTCCATTTACAGGAACAGCAGCTGTTGATTACAACGATTTGGGACAACACGCCGATGAAGATCGCTGTTGCCGAGAACACGACTTATGTCCAAATGTCCTGTCTCCTGGCGAGTGCCGACGCGGCTTGTGCAACACCGGAGCGTTTACACGATCGCACTGCGATTGCGATGCCAGATTCAGGAGATGTCTACAAGCCTTGAACACGGGTAAGTAAGGAGCACAAATGTGTCAGCGTCAAAATCTAATTCATTTCATTCTTTAGAGACGGCCAACACTTTGGGAGCGATTTTCTACAACGTTGTGCAGGTCACATGTTTCCAAGAACGCAGTCCATGCTCGGTTCATCAAAGGTTTGACGAACGTTGTCCGGTTGAGTTTCGACCATCAAATCTATACATTCCTCCCGATTCGAGCAACCTCATCGCAAGAATAGTTCAGAAGCAGTCGTTCTTCAGCAGATTCTCTCCGCACAACAAATTCAACCAGAGATCATTCCACGGCGACGGGGAAGAGACTTCTTCGGCCTTTGAATCGATAACCACGCGACTGGGAGTTAAATTAGCTTCTGTTGGCTTGGCTGCGGTAAATCTCTTCAAAGAGCTCAAGAATAGTTGGCCACAAGCATTGGGCGGTCAGAGGAATCGCAATCTCGAGAGGCAACTCGATGCTAGTCAGGGCAATCATGTGGGAAATTACGATCAGGAACCGCAACGAGAACAGTATTACACTGTGAAAAGTAAATACTGGGGGTAATGATTCGGGACCTTGTAGCAAATCGAGTAGGAATAGGGCGTGGTCCATCATTTCATCTCTGGAGATAGCCAAGAGGCAACCTTCTAAGCAACTTTACGGGGGTTTATTTCAAGACATAACTAGATGCTGAATCACACGGTTGAATAGACTATACAACATTTTAACTTAAAGGAGTGATAGGATGACACAGTATCACAATCTTTATCCATTTTTTTTGCGTCACAGACTTACGGGTGCAGATCAATCAGTGTTTGTGTGCACCACCTTCCTCAGATGCGTGATGTCACGTGTTCAAAAAAGCAATCAAGGTCTACGTTGGCACAGTCAAAGTTGGCAAGAGACACCAAAACCACGTATAGTCATGCACATTGCTTCAACATTGCATCTGATAGGGCCCCTGTGGAACTAATTTATTTTTGCAGACCATCTGTGTCGTCTGCGTGAGTTCAAAACTTTTGGAATTGGTGTGGTCTGCAGCGACGTGTATACGTAGTGTATACTGAATTTTGTAAAGACAATGGTTACACGTCTTTTTGTATCACTCCTTGATGCAAATTCTGTTTTTCTTTGACCATTGACAAGCATTGTCTGAAATTTTTCTGACCCGATGTCCATGCCGAAACGATTCAAACTAATGTCTGTGATTCCAAACACATACAACCTAACCTAAGCGTTACATCTTAGGTTAGGGAAACATTGCTGCATAGCCTGTGCAGTTCGTAGTCTTCCCCTCCAAGAGTCCTTACCGCAAAGAAGATGCTTCTTCGTCTTCCCTACTGGATTGCTTGAAGGTGCACAGGTTTTAGGCAAGTCGTTTAGTACACCACTTGTCTGAGTTGTGTGTCTCTGCATGGACGTCGAAGATGCCTGACGCGTAGCATCCATTGTCGTCAAGGCCAAGTTAACATGCCCCGCGATCGAACACTCTTCCTCTCCGTCTCCAATCAGAAGTATGAATCTCAAAGGCTCCCATAGCTCCAAGTCAGTATAGTCAAGCGATTCCGTACATTGATCACATTGGTATGTTCGACGGAAACCTTTGTCTTGGAATGCCACCTAGGAGCTAGTCCTGCTGTACGGCCGTTACTTACTTGTCAGTCTGGCGACCCTTGGAGGCTCAATTAATTGCTGCCTTCCGTTGCTGACGGTATTGTTCACGCTGCTTCCAAAGCTTCCACCAAGCTGTGTACTGTGTGATGGCTTGGTCCCTATACCGCAGATTCGACCTTCGAAGCAAAAGGCTCTGATTCGAACACCCTCTTAGCTGGAGCGTTGGTGTCCATGCGCTTGATGTGGCCGAGCCATTGGACGAATTTTTGCCTTCTGGACTATATCCACATCCTGGTAGAGTTCGCGGTCGTGTCTTCTCCTCCATTCACCTTCCTCGCAGTACCAAATATCCGACGTAGAATATTGCTTTCGAAGGCACCACCACCAACTCTCAGCTCCATAAAAAAGGACTGGTACAATAAGAGTCGTGTAGACCACGATTTTGGTCCTTCGACTCAGGCCGAAGACAAACAAGTCGCGGTTTCCCAAATCCCTTGCATTCCATAGACTGTACATTTCAACTCAACCTTCAGATTTGATCGCCGTTCTCCTGCGTGTTGCTCCGAAGGATTACTGCTTGCTCCCAGACTGTGGTTTCTATACACGAAATCCTCGGAGTCGTATCCACCGTGAGCAGTCTGCACCAACGTGAATAGATGTGGGTGGCTGAGCAGTGCTGGGTTGCATGCGAAAGGCACGAACAAGATGTTATGCGCTTTACCGTGGTCAGACTTCACTTGTCTCAGTCTATTATGCGATTTCACTTGGGTCGTTCGGTGCGTAGTATAATTCGACGAAAAAAATTGGTTCCAGCTGCTAATGGCCAGCATCCACTTGATCCTCGCCATCTTAATTGTCTTGTTGTCCGCGAAATTTTCTTCTGGGAGGGACAACCACCCACCAAAACTTATGAACTATTCTCCGTGAATGAGGTTGCTACCTGTTTTGTTTTTGGTTGCTGTTTCAGTTTATTGTCTATGTTTTGAGAACAACTCATCCATCCATCGTTTTGAATGTTAACTTATTTTATTTAACTAGTCCTTAAATTAATGTTTGTTTGTTTAATTCTTTTGTGTTCTATGGATTTGTCAATTTTATTTATTTTTCACATGTGTGCTCGTTTGTTGTTATTTATTTTGCTTTCAATAAAAAAAAGAAGTCATCGTTTTGAGTATTTTTGTTTCCTTCCGTCTGTAATTTCATTCATTTTAACTTTCAACCCAAAATAACAGAAGAAATTAAATAAATTTTACAGAGCTGGCTACAATAAGACGATATCCGATGAGATATGCGCTGAATGGCAATATCAACCGACCGAGAAGTACGTCCCCAGTGCACCGGGCCGAACGTAAAGGAACAATTTTTTTTTCGTTTCACTTCATCTAACGGCGGGTATACCAATTAAGTGTTGCGTGTGGTTTCAAGCGAAATCCAGTGAATCTACATTAAATTACATACATCGAAATATTTTCACGCGTTGGATTGTTAAAACTTAGACTTCAAAAGTACCTTCAAGCATCGTTCTACAAAGTATTTAAAAAGTTTCAAACAAAAAATGTCTATTACTATTTATTGCTTACAGATATCAAGTCGAATTGAAATTAATGTATTAATAAAATGTAGTTAAAGCAAAAGTCGTTGTTCCTTCATTTTTTACAGATCGTGTTACTTAAGGTGGTGCGACAGTCTTTGGTAGACCTCTCGAATAACAGGCGTCTTCAGCCTGCTCGATCTTTAGCTAACTGCTTCCAGTTTCGTACTCAAAGCTGGTTGAGGTGTCTTTTCACTTGCGTGAGTAACCTGAGTTGAAGCTATATCTGTCTATCAACAGCATGCAATTGGTCTCAACCTCAATTATTCTGTTTCAGCAGTTGTTAAAGCCAGGAAAGACATCTAGGTGTAAAAAATCGGCAAAGTTTGCCATTTATCAGGTATGATTACCGAATGTGCGTATTAAACTTTTTCTTCATACCGCTGCGACCAATAGAAGGTAGGAAATTGTGTCAGAAAAGGTGAACTGATATAATTCATCACTTATATCATGAAAACGGTGCGTTTTTTCGACAATTTTCTTCTTTTCTAACCACTTTACAAATATATGAGAAATACAGAGAAGCTTCTTCTTCTACCTAAACCGTGCCCTGACAACCAATAGATATTGTGTCTCAAAAGGTACTCATCTGCAATTTGCTTGTGCAGTGACCCAGCTTCAGTATGGTGTATCAAAGGGTTTGAGAGGATTTAATCGTTTTGGAGACAATTAAGCTGGGCGATAGTGCTTTAAGTGCTGCTTGCTGTCTTGAAAGATTTAATTTCTGATGTATGACGCTGAATCAGTCTTAGGGCGGACGGGATACAGCAGCTGCTTACCCTCTGGTCCTTCCTTAAGATAGTCAAGCGCTGTTTGAAGCATCTTCTGGTCTCCCTCTCCGTGTAGCCTACGTATCGTCTGCTTGCAGCTTTTTATCCTGCTGCGAAATGAGGACACAAGAATCGTCATAGACGATAAATTGTCTACCGCTTCACTACCAGCTACGAAGACCTAGCTTGGAAAAGGATTGCCTCCTTTTTCGTTTTCTTTTGAGTCGACTTTTTTGGGAATACTTGATGCCCGACTCAGTACCACCAGAATTCCCTGATGTTTGGGGTAGTCTATGTTAATTTTGATTCAAAAAGAGGAACGGGGAAGAAGAGGACCTGCTACAATCACCCCCTGTATGTTGTGAAGAGTACTTAATTGATATCAGGTGTCCAGAGTTCACCGGTAGAAGGCATACAAATGCAATGCCATGTATTCTTGGGCATGGTAGTTCACACCTGGAATTGGGGATTTTATCGAGTTATCCGCTGTATTTCGTAGCAGCAGGAGCACCTCGTGCAGGGTGTGATAAACAACCACGTATAGCGGTCTTGGAGAATAGCTCCTCCCTATTTCACTACAAGCCTCATCCTCTGGTCTTAAAGCCGATCTAACAAGCTGCTTTGAAGACACACCCGAATTCTCAAGCTCAGCATTACTTCTCTCATCACTCGTGAAACAGACTTCACGATAACCAAACTTCTCTACTAACATCTGGACTGCAATGAGGAGGAGGCCTGGAAATGACCATAATCTCGAGCATTTGCCACTTTAACCTTAATCCCATCATCAGCACATAAGGTCACGTCGAGATTGCACTGAAGTTCCGTGTGGGTGACTGTGAGGATGCCATCACGTGAACACAGTATTCTCCCAGGGTTTGTTTCTTTATGGAGGCCGATGAAGGGCAGTTGCAGAGTTCATGTGAAGGTTTTCCTCACTGCTCTAATTACAAATAACAAATAAAACACGCACAATAATTTAAGTTTTAAAATTTATTTAAATTCGTTCAACGCAATCCGTCTTGTGTTCTACATTCAAAACCGATTCATAATTAGAGATTTATCATACCGCATGATGATACAAAACATAACATTCCCCAACGACAACGGATGCACTCAACAGAAACCTTTTACAAAGCAAGTTCATGTGCAGCTAAATTTCTATCTAGTTGAAACCCCCTTTCAGGCGCTGCATCATCCATTTTAAACTGCAAAAAGAAAACAAAAGCAAAGAAAAGACAAGAAAGATACGATCGGTTTAGATAATATTGGAATTGTAGCTATTTGCACAACAACAAAATATGAACTCCATAAATATTAACTCAAATCGCATACATATACTTGACTTTGTTTCTCTGTGTTAGCGATGTTGATGCATCTTTTTAGTTGCGCCGGTAGCTATAATAAAAAATTTAAACGATAAGCATACATACACTGAGAGATGAAACCGAGGTGAGTATTTGGTTTCTTATAGATATTCATAGTGACTGTGCGCACATTTTGAACTCAGTCAAAGAGTGATGGACTTTTATTCATGGATGCAATGACATGCAAAGATTCAGATTGGATTGCTGGTAGCAGGTTGAATGCATTTAAGGTACGAATATTCCACGGGACAACTGTGAAACAGACCAACAGAAAGGTGTTGCGAGTGTGGGGGCTTAGAAAGGATTTTGACCTTGTTACAAAAAGGTTGTCTCTTCATGGGGTAACAACGTCGCAGCCACAACGTGAATGCGATGAAATGGGAGGTGATGCACGCAACAGATGGATAAGGTATTAAATTCACTTCGATCGTATTGAACGATCCAAAGTTATGAATTTTAGTGAAACGTACCACGGCGCTTTCCACTATAGGGGTGACAAACATGTGGAAGTAAGGCGAACTGTGCGAACCTCCAGTAACGAGTTTATCTCTCAGCGAACCCCTCAAACACACAACTGTCGTGGAAAGATATTCAAATTTGTATGTTCTTGAAAAGCCGTGGTGGAAACACAAGAGTCTTCGGACCACTGGTTGCGAATGGCTGCTCTAGTCGACACATTTCGACCTGGAGCAGGGGTATTAGGGCACGGGACATAATACTCCGAGTCCATGGACAGACGCACCACCATCTTTCAAGCAGAAATCGATGCCATGGGAATGGACCAACAATGGTGGTCAGTCACGTTGCCATCATGACAAGGAATGCCTTCAGAAGCTGAAAGTACTGAGTTGGAGAAATAAAGTCCAATTTTGACGAAAAGCTTACCAAACGGGGGTAGAGCAATCGAAAGGCCGACTAGAAAGGGAGCTTTGGTAGCCTTCACAGGCCCCGAACCAATTTCCGCTGTAGGATATCAGGTAACTAGAAAGGCTCATGGCATAATCGAAAAGGGGTTTGAGACATGAATCAAAATGAGCAAGAACAAGCTCCGTATCCTAACTGACCACTGCAGACAGAGGGGCCCTTAACACAGCCCCTGCCTCTGACTTGCCGCTTGTCAACGAGAGAGAGAGGAAGTAGCTGTGAAAATTGATTTCTTTCTGCGGATTGTACCCTGTGGGTAATATTGGGCTGAAAAAACATTCGGTATTTGTGTAGTGCGACTAACTGACACGGGTCTCTAAATTTACTTGTGCTTCCGAAAGCAGACTTAAGGGTAGATGGGCATTCCTTACGGGTCGGTATTGCGGTTGAATTCAAGGGGAGAAGGATTACAATTGGTTAGCTCACTTGAGCATCGTTTGTTAAGATAGCCACAAAGTGACAAAGAAGATATCCACCCCTATCACGAATTCCATCGTAGTCGGAAATGGGCTACGAACTCCGAAAAATCGATCACAGAATTAATTCTGAGTAGAATCGTAATGAAAAATCTGCTACAAGTTTCGTGAAATTTGCTATGACTGACTACGAATGAAGTGGAGGTTTGTAAGTCTTTTACGTCGGCGTTCGTAATTCCGTTCGGTTTTTTTGTAGTTCGTGTCGTTCGTAGATTATCTACGAATATGTTCTGCAATAGGGCGATTGTTGTCTCCTATGAGTTTAATCGCTCGCTTTTGGATACTATCTAGTAGGTGGAGCGCAATCTTGGGAACACCAGACCAGAATAGATATGAGCTTGCGATGGGCGATTGCGAATGAATTTCTCAATCGAATAAATTGTTAAAAATTGAATTCGATTGTCGATTTATTCGGTCTCATCAGAAAACAATCGAAATTCTACAATCTACTCTCAGTATTTATATCGATTTATTTATATGTTGCAAAAAAAAATCAGCGTGAGGCTGTTGCTCCAATAAGAAACTATGCCTACCAAAATAGGAACACTGGGAAAGGAAACACAGCCAAACCTCTGTTACTGGAACATCCTTAAATCGAATTTTTTGCAAGTCAAACGAAATTTCTGAAAAATATCGATTCCCGTGTGTATTTGAATTTTGGAGGTTCGACTGTATTCTTCATATTTTTCACCCAATTAGCGAGAGGATTGTTCTCTCACTCTCATAAATGTAAAGTTTAAATTGAAGTAGTGAAACGCAATCCACAAGAATGGAAACCCTTTTGACTGCCCCAACTATCGAGGGATCAGCCTCCTTAACATCGCTTACAAGATACTCTCTGCCGTTCTGTGTGAACGCCTGAAACCCTTTGTCAACAACCTGATAGGTCCTTATCAGTGCGGTTTCAGGCCAGGAAAGTCCACAATAGACCAAATCTTTACACTCCGGCAGATCCTGGAAAAGACTCAAGAGATGCAAATCGACACCCACCACCTATTTGTCGATTTCAAGGCCGCATATGACAGCGTGCATAGAGACGAGCTGTACAGAGCCATGTCTAGTTTTGACATTCCTGCCAAACTCGTCAGGCTGTGCAGGATGACGATGGAGAACTCTTGCTGCTCCATCAAGGTCGGTAACGAACTCACCGAGACCTTCAATGTCAAAAAAGGTTTCAGGCAAGGCGACACGCTGTCATGTGACTTCTTTAACATCATACTTGAGAAGATCGTCCGTTCAACTGCTTGCTTACGCGGACGACATTGACATGATTGGACGAACACAGCGAGCTGTCAATGAGGCGTTTGTTGCCATTGAAGCGGAAGCGGCTAAAATGGGTCTAGCGGTAAACCAGGGCAAAACAAAGTACATGCTGTCATCACGGAAGGAGGCACGAAATTGACGTCTCAGACAGAGCGTCATATTGGGCAGGAGTAAATAGGGACAACAACCCCAGTACCGAGATCAAGCGCAGAATTACTCTTGCCAATCGCTGTTTCTTTGGGCTCAAGAGGCAATTGAGTAACAAAGCCATCTCTCGAAACACCAAATTGACCTTGTATAAAACCCTGATCATCCCAGTCCTGCTCTTTGACGCAGAGACATGGACGCTATTGAAAGCGGATGAAGAAGCTCTTGGTTGTTTTGAGAGAAAAGTTCTGCGTACGATCTTTGGTCCTGTTTGCGTTGAAGGTTCTTGGAGAAGGAGATTCAACCACGAACTGTACGGGCTGTACAGCGGCATGCACCTAGTTAAGCGTCTTCGGATCCAACGCTTAAGATGGCTAGGTCATGTAGAGCGGATGGACACCACAGCTCCGGCCCGAAGAGTCTTCGACACCGAGCCATTGAAACAGCGCAACAGAGGACGTCCTCGCACTAGATGGCGCACACAAGTGGAAAAGGACCTCAACCAACTTGGTGTGCGCAACTGGAGGCAGCTGGCGAAAGATCGTGCTGGCTGGAGAGGCATGTTGGTTGAGGCCCAGGTCCACCCCGGACTGTAGCGCCAATCAAAGAAGAAGAAGAAGTGAAACGCAATGAAAATTGCGAGAATTAGCGGATACACAC
The DNA here is from genome assembly GCA_916610145.1 of Eristalis arbustorum. Taxonomy (NCBI): domain Eukaryota; kingdom Metazoa; phylum Arthropoda; class Insecta; order Diptera; family Syrphidae; genus Eristalis; species Eristalis arbustorum. Next base: position 38,451,599 of record OU744320.1, on the reverse strand, counting down.
AATCCCTCTGGGAATCAAAGAATCGGCGATTACATACAATTTAGCAATCTCTCTCGGACTTGAAGAATCGACAAATACATTCGTTGACGATTGGAATCGGACATACACGAATCGAAAATCAACAGTCGACTCCGGTCATTTTGAATTCGAATAATTACGATTGCGAGAACGCAATTATTCGAATTGTTGTTATTCGCAATTGCCCGTCGCTAATATGAGCCTTGCACTCAATTTTAGGGCGGATATACGCGGCTATATCAGAGGGGAAGAAATGTTTCTTGCATCGAAAACATTTTGCAGCATTTTTGGCGACCTCGAAAGTTCTTCGATTTCAAGCGGCATTCACGAACAATGGCTAATTATTAGGGGTTCGCATGAGTTTGCAAAACAAGGCGGCAGAAGGCTCGTCTATGCGGTCGCGATAACAAAAATCATATACACCGAGATATTCAACTAAGCACCGCTTTGTTCGATGACACTTCTTGAAGCGTTAGAGCAGCGCTGTTGATCTTTAGATCGCATTCACAAACCCTTGACTGTGAAAAGACAACAAAGGGGAATGAGACGAGATAGTTGCATTTCTCGACTCCATTGTTTCCGGTTCACGAAGACACCGTTATTGACACGAGTAAAGACCAGAAATAAGAGAGCAAAGAGATATCCATCTTTTGCCTTGATTCCATCTGACAGCGTTTTTTATAAGCTTTCCTCGCCGTGTCTGTGAATATGTGTGAGCTCTTGAAAACAGCTGATCCTCTTCCCCAACCATAGCATTGGGGTGGATTGAAGATCTTATTTGAAAATTCGCTCGTTTACCCGACTTTTTTAAAATTTTCTGTGTTAAGTATTCAACACAATGAGGCAAACGAACAAAGCGTATGTTCACGCAGTAAATTAATTAAGCACCTGTTTATAGGAGTTTCTGTCGGCAGAATTAGGGTGATATTAATGAAGAAACAGATAAATGTATGTTTTTTTTGCTCAAATATGAATAATATGTATGAAATGCATTGCCCGACACTTATGTACAGGTATATATATAACTTTGAAACTTTTGCAATTTTCAAAAAAATAAGCAGTTTCTTTGCTGCTTTTCCTATTTTACAGATATATGATTTCGATATCTGGAAATTTCTCTTAACAATTAAGAAATTTTAATTTTTAATTATTTACCTCTTTATGAATGAACTTATGAATTTATGAATGAATGCTATCAAAGTGACTTCATTTCTCACGTATGACATAGAAATAAGTTATATATTTTCCATTCCATGAATGGATTAAATCGATGCAAACTATTCCTGTAAATAATACGTGGCATAACATTTTTATTCACCTAATCCTTTCACTAAAGTCATGAACCAACTGAACACTCTTTGAACACAGAAATTGATATATCGGCCGCCATTACAGGGGTGAATTGACGAATTTGTAAAAGTATAAGTGAAATACAAGGGATTTCCACTACACCTACATTCCTCTCTTTTGTGGACTAGGGGCAAAAATGGCCGAAGATGGATATCTCTTTGCTCTCTTATTTCTGGTAAAGACTAATGCGATGAATTCGATAGGAATCAAAGATGGAACAAAATAAATCTAGGACAAAATAAAATAATAGAGGTCCCTCTACAGATGGTCACGTTTCAGGAATCACCTTGTCGTCGCATATGCATATGGAGTCCCACGATTGATTGATCTGAAGATTGTAGAATACAAAGATCGTTTGAAATGACATTCATCGAGTGGAATACTGTCATAAGCGACGCAATATGTCGAGCAGTCGCACGCAAATAAGTAAAACACATTTATTTGGATTATTTTTCTATTTCTTCTTGCACTTCAGAATTTTTAGATCAGTTTTGATTTATTTATCTTTTATTTTTCTTTTCTTTCTCTTTTCGTTCATTTATTGGCTGCATTTTAAAAAATAATAGTTAAATTCAATCTTATCATATAGAGAAATGTATAAATAGAATGGAAAATAAGGAAAATTAAAAGGAAAAAAATACGAGCTAGAGAAAAAATAAAACATATCTGGCGACGCTCAGAAGCTTTGTTATACGAGGTTCCGTCAAAAACATAATTCTCATTTCGGTATAATCACTTGTATTTATACTCTCGGTTTTTTTTTTTTTTTTGTTTTTAAGAAATTACATACAAAGAAAACATTTTATTTACCCAGACCAATTTTCTTCGCATCAACCTCATAGATGAGCAGCCGCCACATCTTGACCACAAAGACCTCTGCTTCTTCGTCGAGTACCTGTGTTTGGAAAGAGATGCATTTAGAGCTTCCTCATTGATTCGAGTTTGTCTGGCTTACCATTTGAACATCATCCAAAATACTTTGCGGAGAACTGCCGGCTAGAACTTTGGAGCAGATAAAATCCACCAGTGTGGGCTCGGGTTCGCCAATGTATTCGATGATTTTCTTATTGATCCAAGGTCGAATTTTTTTCTCCATCAGAGTGTTGTCAATTTCATTGCGATCCAATTTGTAGTTGAATAGATCGATCTTTTCTGTGGGAATTCGATCAATGATGCTCTTGATGTGTCGTCGTTTTTCCTCTTGTAATTTTGTTGAATTTTCATCTTTACTGTTGCTGCCACCACCACCAGCATTATTGCTGTCGTGTTTGTCGCCACGTTTCTTCGAGTTCGACTTGGACTGATTCTGTGCGGTGGGGTGTGATGCATCATTCGATTGTTGCGCACCGCGACTTTGAGATTGGGCGTTTGGAAATTGATTCTCATCGTAATCTGTAATGAGGCGGGGAAATGTGTTATTGTGGATATTGGGCTTCGAAAACATCAAGTGAAAAGTTCACAGCACACACAAACTCCACATTTACGGAGGCAAAGAGTGAGTACACTCAAAGTTTAAGGCGCATTCAATCAACCTACCTACAGATCGTTCAGATCAGCTCTTAGAAACGACAGAGAACACGAATTTCAGACGCAAGACCCCATGCAGGACTAGGAAAAATATTCAGATTTCTCATTAAACTTACCCAATGGAACTAACTTCCTCTTTTTCGGATTACTAGCATCATCGTTGTCTTCTTCGTTATTAAAAACATCCGAAGTAACCTCGATTTTTTTCTTCTTGGCATTAGCTCCTAAATTGAGACTTATAAGTGGAGCGGAAATAGGAGGAGTACCAGGAGTTGTTACATTGTTATGACTATTAACAGGACTGAAACCGTGACTGGATGATACAACGGATCCCCTTGAATCCTCATCCTGGAAATGATTTGAAACGCTATCTCTCGATTCGGATTCTTGTCTAGCTGGCATTGCATTTGTATTTGACCCACGATGTGAATTAAGTGTACCATCATTTGAATCTGAATCAATTGGTTCTGTATGCATTATTGTAGCTGCTACCGCTGCTGCGTGTGCCTCCTGTTCCAGCATATATTTCTCCTTGGCTGCTGCGAGTTTTTCCTTCTCCTTGAGACGTTTTGTTTTCTCGATTTCGCGTTCTCTCTCCTTTTCGAGTTCACGCTCCTTGCGTTGTTGTGCTTCTAAATTAACGTCAATTAGAATTTGAGGCTTGTATAGGTTCTCACGTTCCTTCTTCACTCGTTCGAACTCTTGCGTTGGATTGTCGTATTCACCACTGAATATCTTATTTTTCAGCTCTTCGAGTTCTTCTTGTTCCCTGTTACGATCCTTGGCATCAAGGTCGGCTTCTCGGACTCGCTCAGCTAGTCGTCTTTGAAGTTCTCGGCCCCTATGTGAATGAGTGAAATGAAACGAAAAAATTTGGTGAAAAAATGAACATCTCTCGCATTGCTTCACAAATATTACTTGTAATATTTCGGATCGTCTCTGTCGTCATCGTAGTCCTCAACGAATTCCTTTAGTCGCTTGGCCTCCTTCTCTCGCTCCTCCAACTTGAGACTTTCTTTGAGCTTTTGCTAATAAATTAAATGAGTAAGGAAAATAAAATAAGCATGTATATTCTGGGCGAGTGTTTGTTTGAACCTTTTCATATTCTTTCATTTTTCGACGTTCCCTTTGCTCCCAATTATGCAGTCTTTCTTGATATGCCGCTTCCTTTTCTCTGGCTTTCTTCTCAGCCTTTTTCCGCTCGCGCATCTCCTCCTCGATCTCCTTTTCACGTTGAATGTCTCGGACATTTTTTGTTATCTTCTCCTCTCGCTCTCTGGAAAAAAAACGCATGCCATTTACGACGTTTGATCACAAATGCAATTTATTTCACATCGAGTGAGACAACGTTCCGAAAAGCTATCGAGATAAAACTTACCGTTCTCGTTCCCTTTCACGATCGCGTTCTCGCTCCCTTTCCCTCTCGCGCTCACGTTCTCTTTCACGCTCCCGCTCTCGTTCGCGTTCTCTTTCCCGTTCACGCTCCTTCTCACGTTCCCGTTCACGTTCACGTTCCCTCTCCCGTTCTCTGTTCTCTCTTTCGCGATCCCTCTCGCGATCCTTCGATCGAGATTTACTTCTCTTCCGTTTGTCTTTTGATTCACGTTCCCTTTCCTTTTTCGGTGGCGATGCATCCTTGGTTTTCTCTTTCTCTTTACTCTCCTTCTCTTTCTCCTTTTCCTTCTCCTTATCTTTGTCCTCTTTGTCGCGCTCTTTCTCATCGCGAAGCTTCTTACGATCTTTCTCTTTCTCCTTTCTATGATCATCGGCCTCAGCCTTCTTGCGAAATTTACCAATCTCGCTGCTAATCAAGTTTCTTTTCTCCTCTTCAAGATTAGCTTCTTGCAGGGCTTTACTCATCTTGAGATCAGAACTATCTTGCCGTCCTGCAAAATTGTTCATAGAATTTTTATTGTAATATTCTCTGTGATCGTAGTTACCATCGTTGGTCGGTGGTAGCTCGTGTCGGTGTTCCTCCATAATTCGGCTCATTTGCATTAGGGCATTCTCGTCGTCGTCTTTTTCAATGTCCAGCTTTTTACTGCCACTTTTCATTTCCTCCTCCTTGTAATTATCCAATAAGAGTTTATTTTTTGCATCTACTTTTGCCACTAGCTTTTTACCATCGAGTTCCATTTCGCTGAGCAGACGAACAGCACGCATTCCAGCAGTTGGACCACTAAAAAATAAAAGGGATATGGTTAGGCACAACTAGAATTCACGGAAAATTTAACAAAACTGATGGGTGGGGTATCTACGGTTCTCTCTGTAGAACAGAAGGGCCTTTATTTTGTTGAGATTCCCGAAAACCCAGACGTACACTAGTTTTAGTTTTAACAATAACTTGCCAAGAGCATTTCAAGTTGTTTTGCAGTTGCAATATCCAAGCAAGTTGAGAAAACATACCAAGGGAGGAATCATGAAGGATGGAGACAAACTTATAGAAACAATTTTTTGTCAATAAGTAGGTCTGGTCAAACTTTCGAAAATGGTATCTTCACTAAATTGTCTGACTTTGTCAGTGTACATATATTCAATGTTTAAGGTTACACCACAAATTGAAGTGCGCGAGGAAACAAGTAAGTTTTTCTACAAACCCTAGAATCAGTGGCATGTCTGGCCACGCGTTGGTACGTACTGCATGATGTCATTATCATCGATTAGTGAAAAAAAACCTATTTTGAGTGTGATCGCAAGTCACGAATGGCTGTGGTACGAAAATTGTGATGTATCTCTTATGAGGTTTCTTGTGAGTAATCCATTGTTTGGTATTCTGACAAAAAGCTCACAAGAACAGTCACCTGTTGTTTGCCTTTTGCTCAGCAAATGTGTTGATTTATCCTTATGATGCGCTGCATCGTTCATCACAATTTTGACATGTGCTGTGATGCTCACAAATTGTGAGGTTTTGCTTAAAATACTAAAACCTAATAGTTGCTCTTGTGAGGCAGCTGTGATCTGTGAGCTGTGACATATCACAGAGGTGTACGTGTGTTCAAATAGCTTTAAACAAAACGTTAGGAAACATAAGAAAGCAAGTGTTTTATTTGTGAATACTGTAGACGGTGAACTGGAGGCAGCTGGCGAAAGATCGTGCTGGCTGGAGAGCCATGTTGGTTGAGACCCAGGACCACCCCGGACTGTGGCGCCAATCAAAGAAGAAGTGGACGGTGAAGAAGAGGTGCATAGAAGAAGGGTAATGGACGCATTAAATCCATTTGAATTTTGATGAGTGGATATGTATGTATATATGCACACAATTTCATTGCCTGATCCGTATAATGGCATGCATATATGTACTATGTAGGAGATCCGTAGATACTAAGCTTCTTCATAGCATCTCTCAAAAAGTGATTAGTAGGTATCAACCCGGTTGGTTGAAAATTTTCGTCCATCATGCTAGCCATTCTTTTTGCTCTTCACTGGTCCAATTGAATTGTGATTGTGACATTTATCAAACAAACACAAACATTTCAAATTGTTTTGTGAATCTAACCGCCAGTAAAATTTAACGAAAAGAAAATTACCTTTGATGCGAAAGTCAGAATATGCCTGAAACCTAACTTTCGAATGAGAAAGTGAACTTTCGAATCGTTCGAATCTCAAAATGCAATGCATACAAATTCTACTCGCATTCGAATTAAAGTGAATATGAAAACAGGGCTGAGGGTCGAGCACCTTTCCGATCGAGGTCACGCCAAGTGGTCAACAATGTTATTCGAGAAGTCGGTTGCTACACAACACAAAGAAAGCCTCGTAGTCACGCCCATCGCATAAAAATTTTAAACATTGAGCAAGTGGATCATGAATTTGGTTTCTACAAGGCTTATAATATAATATGGCTGGCGCAACAGCCCGTAGGAGGCCAGGGCCTAGCTTCTCAGCAACCACTCGTGTTGTGCTTGCTATTGTTCTCTCACGAGTGGAAGGGACCTACAGTTTTATGCCGACTCCGAACGGCCAAGTTTGAGAAGCATTGTCCGTGAAAATTATTTTTGTTGGTCAGAGCTGGTATCGAACCTACGACATCGAGCTTGGGGTCGACGCACATACCCACAGCGCCACGGGCCCACCTACAAGGCTTACTCAGATATAATTAAGATCTCAGCATTTGATGAAAAGAAAAAAAAGTTCGATCTCGAAGTCTCAGCTAACGTTGAACTGAATGATTATTGAATTCCAAAGAAATATGGTAATCTAATTAAAATTTCAGTTTAATTCTGTAGATATTCCCAGTAATCGAGGTTATCAGACCCAACTAACAAACTCCGATAAGCATTGAGTACTTCAGCTTGTTATTGTGAAACAAAAATGCACACTGGTCACTACGGTTCGAGAAAGCACAGCAGTCAACCTATCGTTTTCGTTTTGCAAGAGTGCGCATGGGTATATTCAAAACGGATAGTTGAAATGCGTGTAACCAAAATTCATATAGGTCCCGAACCGTACTGCAATATGGACTGGACAACAGCTGCAACACTGATTAATGAATGGACGTTTGATCTTTCGCGAGATCATGCGTAAATAAAACGGCAACACAAGAGACACGATCATGCACAAATCTTGCAATTGGGGAATAAAACCGCCTCTCGAGTTAAACTTGTATAAGACCACATATTGTTCTCGCACATGCTAACGTCTTATTTATCAAACGAGGAATTGTATGAGCTGTATGTCTCTGTTCTTGTCTTAGATAGCTTAGCCATGTAAACAAATGGACAAAAATGCTTCGACCCAGAAATGCCTTTGACTCCTTCCCTGAGGGAGAACGCGCTAAAGGAAGACCACGCCGCTGGTGGATATGCGTTGCTGGAAGGAACCAGCACAAAGTTGTGCTTCCTGATGACCAGGACCAGGTCCAGGTGTCATTGATGCAAAAAAAACTAGACAGTCGATCTCTTGGACCACTGTGCGTTCGTTCGGCGTTAATACCGAGAGGAAACTATCATACACATGGATGAACGAAAGGAACGAATTCTTGCCATAAAAGATTTTTATACAACTATCCACAATTTGTTTCATTTTTATCTCAAAAAATATATATATTCCACTTGCATTACTTACTCGTATTCGCAGAAACCGAATGTTGAAACCCGCTTCCAATTGACGACAGGTCCGCATGCGCTAAGTATTCGTTTAATCAGCACTTCCGGAACACGTTCACTTATATTGCCTAGAAAACCATGAATCACCATGTTCAAAACAAATCGCTTCAAGGACTCACAACAAAACTTACCAACAAAAACCGTGATTATAGGACCCTTGAATTGTGTTTGAGAATGGGGATCGGGATTGATCCTCGAATAAACCGTTGGCTGCGAACTAATGGTGGCCGCACTTCGGAACGATGGCCTACTCGATGGAGGCGGTGTCGTAAGAGGAGGCATAATCTTAAAATACAATACAATAGAACCTCAATCAGATTTACACGTGCTAAAAAACCGCAATCGTATGAAACAAAATTCTATTTGATATGATATGAAAATATTTTCTAGTTTACTTGTAAATCTAAGTATCCATGGTTAGCGAGACATTCTCAATAGTTGTCCACGTAAAATAATCAAATTAACACTCACGGTTGCATTAAATAAACATAAACACTTTTCAACTAGCACCCTGACACTGCTCCTGGAACTCACAGGCCCCTGACTCTATATCCATAAACCATTTTAAACTATTTTTTTTAAATAACTTACCCCACAGCGAATTCACACTAAAAGTATAAAAAAATAGATTTCTAGTTTCGTATTTCTGTATGAACACTTCTGCCTTCGTTTATAGATTATTGCTTTTTTTTTTGTTAAATTTACACAACAGAATACAAGCCTAAAAGGAAGTTTAGAGGAACGAAAAAATAACTAATAATTCGCATTTGAAACCTACGTGTGAGCCCATGGATGACATGACAGGCGGTGGAATAGGTGGTGGTGGCATGTACGGCATAGTTGGAACCATTGGAGGACGTGGTGGATACGACATTGTCGATGGAACTCCTTAGAACAGTGTTTTGATCTTTTGCCACGAATGAATAAACCAATATTGCTGTGAAGAACCTGTGCAGTTGACGAGGGTAGAAGAAAAAAAGAAACGAATGAAATGATAGTTAAACGTTCGGCGTTTTGAAGCATTGTGGAGAATTTTTTTGCGAGAAATCACAAACAACTTACGATAGAAATTAAGAATCTTGATATTTTCTATGAAGTGAAATTTAACTTTCTGAGAAAATGTTAATACTTTGTTAGTTTTCAACACTAAATTGAATTTAAACACTCCTCGAAGTTTTCACGTTTGTCGCCATTTTTCACTTGTCTCGCTCGTCGGTTCTTTAAAATGCCATTTGACATTTTTTTCACTGCGCTACTGTGTGCACTAGACGAACTACACCAATTAGGGACTGTTTGATTTGATATTTGAAAATGTCTGCACTGGTGGTTATTAATTTACGTTACTCTGAGCTTTTTTTATATCTCTCTTTAAAAATTGAGGAATAATTAGGAGAAAGTAAGGAAAATTATGCCCAGACGAATGAAATGTCAATTCGGGACGTTTTGATTTTATTTATATGGAATTACTAAGTCCTGGCGTAGCAAGAAGGTGTCTTCGATTTGTGTAGGTAGATGTCTTAGAAGGGATCTACACACGTCAATTTTGACAGAAAGTGCCTCTTATTCTTCTGTGATCCCAATCCGCTTTTGCACACGGGATTCTACAATTCAAACAATTGCAATTTTTTTCTGATTATTTCCTTTTCGCACTCTTTCTCACACACGACCGTTGTCCACATTATGGAAATGTTTGCTGTCCAAATTAGCGTGTGTAAAAGCAGTCTCAGCGATTCTAAAATCGTACAACTAACCCGAAGTAGATAGTGGCAGAATCTCTGCATACAAAGTGTAGTCATTGCCTTAACTCGCTCAATTTGTACTTATGCAGCTGCTACCTCAATTTACCCATTTATATCACATATAATACAATATTTTTAGCCAAACATTTAATTAATAACACATTCCTTAGATGGAGTGTGTATTGCAAAACAATATGCAACAAACCATATTTCATACAGAGAAATCAACACTGGACACACCCCGCAATGCATCGCTGAATGCATGCAAACCCATTTGACACTTCAACTCGACGAGCTTTCAACGAATCATCTTTCGATATGTTGCTTCTGCTCCTTTATCTCCCACCTCAGGAACGATGTCTACGGCAATAGCCTATGTTTTTGATAATTTTGCACGGTCGCGGCTGCAATTGTTTTTCCGATAGCCGCTTATCACCTCAGACAATGAACAATTTCATCTCATCAACACATCATACATCATTTAAATAGCAAAAATCCAACAATAAACATCCAATCACTGACGCACAATTGAAAATAAAATCAGAAATAAATTCGAACGAAGTAGGAAAACGATAACAAAAGTCGTGGTGGAAAACAAATTTCTGGAAACGCTGAGCCATGTTTGTATCGCGAAAAAATGGGTACAATTGCTTCAGTGCTACAATGGACCTGCACAAATTGTAACATAATCAATCCGACTGAGTGCTTGAAATGTGTAAAATGCGGTAATATCCGAAGGATTCTCACATCGGCCCCGTCCGGCATTGAAAGATCTGAATTTCAACCATCAAATGAAAACGATCGTGGTGGAAGTGAAGGCCCCGAAGGAGCACTTCTGCCATCATCGCGGTCTGCCATCGAACATTCACAGATATACTCCTCGAATACAACACTTCCTGGATACGTTGAAATCAGTTCTCATGGGTAGGTGGTTACACTTCTTTGTTTATGACTTGGTTCCTTTCATTTCAATTCGTTTTGTATGTGCCCTTTTTTCCCCTTGTCCATCATCGTTCCTTGGTAGCGATTCCGTTTTTTCTTTTTTTTTTTTGCCTGTCTTCTCTGGGGTATGTGCAGTGAAAAATCGATTCATGAAGTGACTACTGCTGTTTATAAATATTGATTTATTCAAATCACACGCAATACTGTCAGTGCTTGTGCTGGTGGTGGTGGTCGTTGTATCTCGCTGCTGATGGAACTTTTGTTAGTGAAAAGAAAGAAGGTATTGTTGAGGTCCGTGTGAGGAGTTAGAAGTTCATATTCAGGACAATAATTTTGAGAGAAAAAAAAATGTAACAAAAGAAACGAGTGATTCATTACTTAAAAAACGATTACCTAAAGAAACTAATCCAACTGGACTCGGAAACGGACTTTGTTTAGTTTATCCACAAACGAAAAAGAAAGAGTATACCAAGTTGTGTGTATCAGAAAATGTATATTATGTTATGTGGAGAAAGGAGAACAAAAAAAAAGATAACACCATCCAATATAATTTAATTGATGGCAGCGAAGTGCAGCAAAATGTTGGTTGTTGCTAGGGCAACCTTCAAAAAATGGGTTAAACATTCAATTACTGTGATATTGTATCTCTCATTTGTCCTCTAAGTCGATTCAGTTGAGGATTGTGTTGTGTTACTGTTACGAGTTAGTAAGTAGATTAGTTTTGAAGGAATTATGTAAAAATTCTATTTCGAATGCAGGTTTTTTTTTTGTTATTACTTCTTGCATGCAGCAATGCGTTGCGATTGATTTTCAAAAAATTTAAAAGAAATCAAACCCTTTGTGATGGTTTTCGTTTTCAAGAGAATGAGACATGCAATAAATAACCAGATTTAATATTGACATTTGTGGTGGATCAGTACATGTTCCAAAGAACACATAAATATGTACCTGGCGCATATATTTAAGGTTTTCACTTTTATTGACCACGAAAATGGGGGAAAATCCGCTCAAGAGTTCATTTAATTAGTACCTACTGCTGATTAGCATTTGAACGTTTATGACATTTTCTTTTTGTGTATTCAAAGTTTGAGGTCAAAATGGAAACACACCAATGGACTGATATCTGAGATTGAAGAATGTTAAATTCACACAGTCACAAGAAGTGATTCAGTCTGAAGTTAGTGTTGTTGATTGTTGTGTACAAATCGCTACCTTTATTGATAGGTTTTACAAATGTTTTTTTGTTTTTTTTTTTTTGTGGTAAGGATTCTTTGTTACTAGCCTGTCCACTCACGCGACTGGGTATGACTTCGCATTAACCAGTGATTTGTCCATTCAATATTTTGTAGTTTTCCTAATCAACATACATATGTTTATTTCTGCTTTCGGCAACGAAACCATAGTATAAGCTGGTCTTGCTTTTAGTTTGCGGAAGTGCACATATTTTCGCCAGAAGCTTGTGGAAAGTTTGTTAACAAAATGTTCACTGGGCTTATTTTCAATTCTGGAAGTGTTCCTCTTTCTGCTCAAGGACTTAAGGGCCCAAATCGGGTTGTTCCCAAATAATTGTGTGCGTGTATAGCAACAAGTTGATTTCTTGAGCTTGAATAATTTAAATTGACAACTCAAGTGTGAAACCTGTTCTGTCTTGATCTTGGTTTGTAAATTAGAAAAAATTAGCATTTATCAAATTTTCACGGGACACCAAAATTAGTTGGAGTTAGAAGGACTTGGAGTATGGTTTCTTATGTCGACAGCTGACAAAATTCGAGGTAGATAGAAATTTAACTTAGGGTTAGTTTCGGTCAGGGAGAGTTTACTGTACAACCATTCACAGATTAATGGTTTCCATGTGACTCTTTCCAATGTCAACTTAGAAACTAACGTTTTGTCATCTCATTTGAGAAAACGTCGATTACCAACTAATCTTTTCGATACAACCATTTATAAGCGAACGACTGTAGAAGTGGGGGCATCACAAGGCTCGTGATCAATTGCAGCTTCTGATCTAAAAGATCATATTCTCAATGGTCTCCTCAATGTGATGTACATATTCCTTCACACTCCTTACCATGCACAACCAAGATGAAATCTCGTTTTAAGTTACAAAATGTTTGAGTATAGTTTCTTGTTTTTTTTTTTTTTTGTTTTCGTTAACATATGAAGAAATGCAGAAAAAATTACCCCCCCTTAAACATTTCAGAAACGAATCACGGCGTGTTTATAAAACCCTTCTGCGCGGTTGCTTGAGAAGACCTCAACGCCATCACCCGAACTTGCCCCAAGTGAATTGCATTATCTGTGAGGACACTCGAAAGTATATAAAAAATTCAATCGAACTATTCCATCACTTCTCGAATCCAAGCCTAAACCGCCGTTGGATATGCCAAGATTGCGAACTAGAGAACAACTCTGTTACGTGGCATTGTGTGACATGCGATAGCGTCAGTTACTTGGCACCGATCTACAAAGAAACCCTTGTCTATCGCAAGCAACAGCAGAAGCATCAAAAACTATCGCAGATAAATCCCGTGACCACAGGCCAATCAACAGCAGCAACCACAACTGGTGGTGGTACTATCAGCGGTGGTGGTGGACAAAAGCATCAAGTCTCCTTCGAAGATGATGTCACAGAGAAAAATGAACGAAAAAATAAAGCGAAACTACTAAGACGAACCCGTAGTCTGAGTATGGACTCTGGATCGTCTTGTCGGAATTTATTGACAAAAAGCTGCCATATTTGTTTTGTTAATAATTGCAAAAATATTTTCAATTTACCCGAATCAAAGGAATGCAAACATCCCTCATCATCGTCAACGTCAACAGCAATAATCACAACACCTGCAGCAACAGCAACAACATCCGCGATTCCTGGAATTGCGGCGTCAACAACAACAGCTGCAGCTCTACGTTTGCCATCAATTGATGTGTGTTCAGATGGTGCCGTGGCCGAGGTACACAATCGTCGTGCAAACTATGATGAGCGTAACCCTAGACCGGCAGCCACTTTGTCGATGTATGGCACTCGAAAAGCTAACAAATCTTTGAACAACATTTCCGATTCATTGTTTGGTGAGAAACAAAAACAAAAAGTATTCCTCAAAAAAAAATCTATTTAATTTCTACCGTATATAGAATTGCCAACACAATTTTCTTTCTACCTTTTCTTTTGATTTGGCTTGATTTGGTTTGACCACATACCACACTGGTGGTGGTGTGACGACGTGTAATTTTGTTAATTTCCGGGTGTTATTTAGACTTTGAATATTTGAGCAAGGCAGTCCGGAAGTCAGAAGGTGATTGCCCTCATTCATTATTCATAAGATGCCCTAACTGGGCAGGACTTTCTTACCTAAGCGATGAACTTCGATGTCTAGTGTAAGGCAGCTCGTCCTAATTTTCAAATGCCCTTGTGAATCAACTGAGTGGAGGAGGGGTAGTGACGGTAATAGAACCAAAAACAAAAAAAAAAAAAAACACACGCGTGTATATGTTCAACTTACATGCATGTCATGCGATTGTGTCATATCGAGATAAGCGCTTGAATTTACTTAGACTGTTGTCAGCGAAGGATAAATATGAATTTTCAAGTAAAACATGACAACTCTTCAGCATGGTTACAGTTTACCAAAACGAAACGTGTTTATGACGCAGCAATTAACATATGTCATATAGTTTATTTTTGTTCTACTTCTGCTTAAATATGCCTTTGTCCTTTGACGGAGGGCGGCTTGTTTGGATCAACAAAGCAATTTCATTGATTTGTTTAGAATTCAGCTTCCGTGGATGGTCAGGCTTTGATGTGAGGTCTGAAAGTTTGATGTTACACACCCTCGCACACAAACACGTTCTTTCAAAATGTATAACCAGCCGCCGGTACGGTTTTTTTTGTCAGTGACATCATTTGCCAATGTTGTCCGTGGATGATGTGTTTCACCTTGATCTAAGAATATAAATTAACTACTTTTTGGTATCAATTTTGGCATCTTTGTTGCATGCTCTTTGTGGTATTTCTTGATTGAATACATTGCTGAACGTTGATTACAGATTATCGATGAACTTTCGATTTGATATTAACACAGAAGGTGGGAATGATTGCGTGAGTACTTTTCCCCAGACAAGACCTATAGCTTCTTCTAGCGAAGGAATGGCGATCGACTGCACTAGGTTCAATGGGTATACCACAGCAATCGAAGAAACTAGCGTGATGTGACTCGCAAGCTTCGTAGGTCAGCTAGGCTAGACCCAGATCGTTCAAAACAAATGCTTTCTTTTAAATGGACTGCGCAGTGGAAAAGGGGCATTGACAGTCATTGTTGGAATATCATACAAGGAAACCAATCGTCATCTCCAACGTCTTCCACAGAAGCTGCACGCAAGCTCCTCTGCTTCTGTCCGCTGTCTCGTAGATTGTGAGATTTTCTTCGCATCTCATTGACAACGAAATCGTCTATTTTGGGTACCGGTCGTCATATTTACTCTTCAGGCCGACTATACATGGAGGGGCTGAGTTGCTTTCCATTGCTGACGGTCCTAGGCCTGTTACTCTGCATGCTGACATCAAGACCAAGTCGTCTTACGTTCAAGGTTCGGCCTTCCTCTTGAACCTCTTGAAGCTAGGATATGAAAACCTTGAGACCTGAGTTCAACTTGAAACTTAGTATGTTTCTGAGTGAACTAGGGGCTGATTAAAGTTAGTATCCGTTTAGGTGTCGATGGCGGGTAGTGACTAGGCAGTTACAGTGACACAGTATGTGCTCTGCAGTTTCTTCTTCCTCGTGCAGGTGTCATCTTGTGATAAACTCATGGCTTTGATGTGTTTGTTTGCCTGTGGTAATATGAGTTTATAAACTTCATCTTTCGTGGGGGACCAAAAGCACGCTAGTACCCATGTTAAATTCTCTAGTGGCTGGCCACAGCTCAAATTATTTGTGACTCCCAGAAGACTAGTAATTTTGACTCCATACAGTGATAACACTAAGCCCCAGGTCCACCTTGCAGTGAAAGGCTACCAGTTATTTAAATGGTTTACCCAAACACTCATCGAGTAGCTTAAAAAGACAATTCAATTCTCAGCGTTTAAGGTAAACCACAAAATGAGTAACTTGTTTGTTCACCAGCGAATTACTTACCTCTACATTTTGTAATACCCTGCTATAATTATTTAACACAGTCCCAGGCGCTTGGAGTTCATAAAGTCTGTGACTCAGCTTAACACACAAAACGAACTATTCATTCCCCCTACACTCCCAAATCAAACGATACTTGCTCTTTTCAGTGCTCTGTCTTGACGATAACGATGGCACCCGCTAGATAAAGATGACCAACACGAATGTCACTTATAGCTTCAACTACCCCTTTCTCTGCCATCACTCACTGTACGCTCCATTTAAAACTGTAGCGCCATTTGCTAATAGTCCAATAATTAACATTTATCGCTAGCTTTATGAACCCATCGAACTGAAACAATGAGAGAGCTTTGAGTCAAGGCAACCTATGTGATCCCGGTGGGTTATCTAAAATAAATAGCAATTAATGTTATCGCAACAGTGTGACTCACTTATTGAACATTTTTTTGTTTTTTTTGGCATTTCTTTAGTCGCAATTGATTGCATAAAGTGAGTAGAAGGAGGGCCTGTTGGTCAAATGTTTCGACTTTTTGATTTTGTTCTTGTTTTTTGGTTTATTTATTTTCACACACTGAGATACTTTTTTTTTGAAAAATTAAATTTCATGTTTGGTTCCGTTCATCGTAGGCGAACAACCAGTACAGCATATTCATCAGTATCCTCGTCAGTCATCATTTCCCGATACACAGACCAGTCCTTACAGTAGCATTTCAAATCAGCATCTATGTGATATATGCGGTGTTTGTAATCGCAGCAATGAGAATAGTAATTTGACAATAACAACATTGTCGAGATCGTATAGTGTTAATGCGGCACGTTCATCAACGAATTCCACACCGCATTCGACATTTCCGCGCAATGGTATACTTATAGCGGTTAAAGATTGGTCAAAGAAATCTGACGACAATAATCGAACAAATATTATCCTAAGCGGTAACAGTACTATCTATGAGACTCTATTGAATAATCGTGGCACAACCGGTAGCACTGAACGCGCTAAGCATTATCATCCTATTGGACATCATATCCAGCATATGTATGAGAATAGTACGATTATTCGGCGGGCCAAGCAAAATTTGGAGAAAATCAAATTGGTAACCGGCTGTAGTGCTGCAGCGGCTGCCGCCGAATCCGGTGAACCCATCTACGCGGTGGTGAACAAGTTGAACAAGACCAAGAATAAAGTGAAAGGCGCCCAGCAAATGGACACTCCAACACACGTTGGTGGAGGAGGAATGTCTGATGCACAGAAACAACAGCAGCAGCATAACGTTGATTCGTCGCTATATGCATCGATGAGTGATTTTACAACTTCACCAGCAGTTAGGAAACTGTCAAATGTGAACAATATCAATAACGGCAACTGTAATATCAACAATAATAATAATAACAATACTAATTTTACGTGTAAACTACCGGCTATCGAGACAATGGGAAATATGAAAACGACAGCAAGTCATAGCAATACAACGTCATCTGGAACGGCCGATCAAATGGAATCGATCTCTTGCGGCCAGTCCATTGAGTCTGCAACTGAGGACAGAGCCGACACGAACAACGAGAATGAGGAGTATTCTATATACGCTAAGGTTTGGAAGGGTCCCAAGAAGCCTAGCGAATCTAAAATGTATGTGTTTTGTGTGTGTGCGTGAAATGGTGTTGCACTTTAATTCAGTTTTTTTTTTCTTCTATTCGTTAACAATGGTTTTGTTGGGATGTTTACCGTTTT
This sequence comes from Eristalis arbustorum, assembly GCA_916610145.1. NCBI lineage: Eukaryota > Metazoa > Arthropoda > Insecta > Diptera > Syrphidae > Eristalis > Eristalis arbustorum. Next base: position 38,434,060 of record OU744320.1, on the reverse strand, counting down.
ACTCTCTTTTTTTTGCTTCTTGAGAAGTGAAATAATTTGATTATATGGTTTGCATGGGATTACTTAAAGGTTCACGACTTTTAATCCAAAAAGTGTGGTAGAGCAAAGATTTTGTCATTTGGAAGCGAAATTCGTAAAATGATTGGCAATCACACTCGAGCAATTTGGCGATTAACTAAATTCTTCAACATCTCTTGAAAAGAGGAGAGACTATTGGAATGCGGGATAAAGTTAATTTTTGGATGAAAAGCGTGAAATGGACCTGAAACTATTATTTTAATATCTATCATCTACTAAGAAAGAAAACATTGTGTCTGCAAAATAATTAACCGCAATAAAACAATAATTTTTCATTTACTAAATTTTGTTTTTTTTTATTTCTATTTCATTTATTTTTTACTCGTCCGCACTGACTATCGCCGCTATTAATTGTTCTTTCATCACTAATCCGTCATTTCAATTTCAGTTCTTCATCACATCTATCTACAAAGGGCATTCTAACAAATTCCACAAATTCAAACAACGGTAATAATCCAACGATAAATCCCCCTAGAATGTGGACATGCACAAAATGCTCATATGCATATAATCGCATTTGGGTGGAACAATGTGATATTTGTGAATCAACACGCAGTCAGCCGTCATTGACACAACCAAGTCTGATTACGGTAACAAAAATTGGTGATACAGTTGCTCCATCAATAGGTATGTTCCTTTATTTAAATACACACAAATAGCGAAAAGAAGATCTATTGGATTCCATTTTTTTTTCCATTGAATAGAGTCACGCAAGGAATTAAAGTGCAGTACGAAGATGGGACAGTCAAAGTCGTCGCATGCATTTGATGAAGTACCTTCGATAGTAGAGGTACCTATAGCAACATTCGAGCAAGATCTCGATGACGATTTTCAATTTATCACAGGTACGACAACTAGTAGTGTGTAAAGAGTGTTTGGTCTTCATTTGTAGGATAATCTCAGGTGCTGCCTTTCTGGGTGGCTTCGAAAAACCAGTCCTCCATCTAGGCTGTGACATCCCTCCCCTCCTCTCTTGCTCGTGGGAACGAAATATACATCCAAATCCCAAAAACGCTTCGGAACTCTGATGTACATGAGTCGGACATCAGATACATCCATAAAGCCGACTCAGAGAATCCCTTAACGGAAGAGAAGGAAAACATCCTCCTTCAGTCTCGAGCTGTGGGAAGACAACTCCTTCAAAAACTGTATCGTCTGTTAACTCTCTACACAGACTATGCCGAGGGGAAAGGTATCAGGGATGACAAAAAATAAGACTTTATTGTGCAATTATTGCTTAAATACGATGTCCACAGAGCTGGAAGAGTCATATTCTATCCGCTCGAGGTCTGATCGGGAGGAGGAGTCCAAGGGAAAAGACCATCCCCCCTATCTACCCGAAGATGACTGCAAGAAATCAAAGGCACCGACGCACTGATTAGACCCCTTTCTGGGAATCCCATGAAGCAACCATGCCAATGGAAAGTCTCTTGAGTAGATTTAAGACTAGCTAGCCTACCTCCTTAAAAGAGAGAGAAAAGGGTTTGCTGGCGTCTATGTGGTGGCCCGTGGCGTTGTGGGTATGTGTGTCGACCCCAACCTCCACGTCGTAGATTCGATCTCTGGTCTGCACGACACAAATAATTTTCACGGGCCCACCTCTTTCGAGTCACTCACAATTCTCAAAGAGTACATCTGTCTAGAAGCAGTTTCTCAAACTTGACCATTCTGAGTCGCCCTAGAACTGTAAGTCCCTTCCACTCGTGAAAGAACAATACACACACAAACGAGTGGTTGCTGGGAAGCTAGGCCTGGCCCCCTACGGGCTGTAGCACCATCCAAATTATTATTATGACTATGGCGTCTGTGCAGTCGGCAGGACTTAGTAGCTGCAAAAGCAGGAACCAAGGCAGAGCATTCGCTTCGGCTGCTACTAGGAATTACAGCCGTTTGCCTTCGATATCGAGAGCAGCCTTAGCTCTAAGCTTTAAAGTTGGATCACTGGAGATATCTTGGAAAGTGACTGAAGTGATTCCTTTATTCTCCTCTATATCCACATTTCGATGGCCACAACTTTGCTAGTCATTCCTTGCAGGCCAGGGCGTCTTTTATTATAGATCTGATCGCAGGTTGCAATAACATTTCCGCTTCGCTGATGTCCACTTCAGAGTTTAACTTAATGGTGTCCGACGGACCTTTAGTTTCATTTCATGACAGCTTTTGATCTCGCTGTGCATGATCGTAGTAACTTCAGTGCAGCCTGGCTGTCTACAAAAATGTTGGGATATCCGTTTCTTGTAGGTGTTTAGGTACTTTCTCTTTTGCCAGGATCTCACTCTCACAATAGCACCCACAAGGCCCATATTTCTTGTAACAAACTCACCTCATTAATGTAACCTCGTTTTTTACCATTTATTTTTTAACAGGAGATGCATCGGGACATCCGCAAAAAGAATGGACATGTAAAAAGTGTACTCTAGTCAATTCCCATCTCTCAATGGCCTGCGTTGTATGCGGTGGATCGAAATTAAAAAGTATCTCTTCCGTTGAAGATATGACACTGAGAAAAGGCGAATTTTGGTCATGCAGTCAGTGCACCTTGAAGAACTCGTTAAATTCAAATCAATGTATCGCATGCAAATCGGTACGTACAATTCCCATTATATCCGGACAGCAGACAAACTTTCGTCCCTATACATCAACACCGGCTAGTAACATCAACAGTGGTCATCATCATCAGAATAACAAGAACCATGCCTCGCTACATAATCGTCATGTCCTAGCATCATTAAGTACTAGCAACATCGGATCGGTATCGTCATCGACAGCATCACCATCGATAAGTAGCAATCAAATAAGTGCTCTGTCACCACAACAACATAATTCAGGGATATCCTCAAGTCTTGTTCCACCGACACCGAGAACATCAAGGAGCCCATCACCGCGACACGATAGAACTTCATCGGGTGCAATTCCCAAAGTAAGTAAATTTTTTGCTTCTATTCAAAATCCCAATGCATGCGCTTGAGTAAAAAGCTTCAAACTTGTAGCTATGAACCTTCGGTTAATTGTTCTGCTGGGCTTTCGCTTCTGTGCAGCGTACAAATACGTAGACAAAACTGCAGAGGATGGCGTATCATAGATCCGCACACGTTTTCCCTGTCAATCGGTTTGTAAATAGTTACTTCGACTTCGACATTCATAGCTGATTCAACAGCAAATTGGTCACAGATGTCCTGAATCTACATTACCGACATTGATTGTGGTTTGTTGCGCTCAAGTGGTGTTTCCTTTTCGTGAAATGATACATGGTGTTTATGCGTACACACATATTCGTTTTGCCATTGTGTATGTCCAATTTAGGGGAAGAAAAATCGATATGAACTTGCTATGTGGGTTGCTGGCGTTTAATGTCAAAAGTGGTTTAAAGCATACCCACGGCAGATACAGTTCAACGTAATTAATGTGTAATTTTCTTAACAATTTTCACAAGATGGTTTTGATTTACATACTTTCGTTCAGCTTGGATAACAAATATGTGACAGGATATTGTGATATAGGGCAGTGTTGGTGTTAGCATTTAGCAAAACAGTTGCCTGGCAGAAGGCCAGCATATTTTTTTTTCTAGCGAAAATAAATCGAAGTTTTGCATTCAGTCCACAAGTGGTTTAAACAGAATTTTGTTTTGCTGTTCTGTAGGCAGTTCGTTGATTGATTTTGAAGCATTTTTAACCCTTTTTTTATGTTTTAACGATTTTATGTGAATCAGAAGGATTTTGTGTATACGTCATTGAATTCAGTGAAAAGGACAAAGAAGGATTGCTAGTGTCAAAATGGAATGTACGTACAATGTGTTAACCAATTGGATGTACATACACTGTCGAACTAAATAAAGTTCAAAGGAGATTATTGTATGTACCATTACTACTAATACTAACCGTAAACTGTTTGTGTTTTCCTACATCAGCTGTCTTCAGATTGCAGTTCTGTTTGTTCATTTTTCATTTTCTCTTCGACACATTGTCAGTGTGCGAAAATTTCATGGTCAGTGGGCGGTGGGACTATGTCGCACTTGTGATGGCCACGGGGATGATGTGAGACCTTCCAAAGTCCGACTCGTTCTTAGGCATGCCGTTGACATTGCGCTGTTCCCTCCATCCATCCGGTGATCGTGACAAAATTGCAAGCAGATTTTAATGGAGTATTTGAAGAAGTGATGAAGGTTCTGGGAGAAGAATTCTTCCAGTCTTCTCTGTCTCAGTATGCAATAACTGTGAGTATTGTTCTAAACTTCTTCTTCGTTCCCGCAGCCTCTTCATATGGTGTCGTAGGTAAATCCCATTTTTTGTTCATGATATCTCAGGTGATTATGGCCAGTTATGGCTAGGACAACCATCCGCAGCAGCTTTTTGCTGCATTGGAAAAGTTTATAGCTTTTTGCGCTATTGAACCTAGGCCATAATATCCTTGTAGTTTCACAGGAGGGAAGAGAATCGCAATTTTCATAAACGAGATCCATGAATCCATTATCCACTTTACACTTGACATCAGCCAGTGGCAGCATGAGATTACTTTTGATGGTCGGTTTCGGCCATCGTTCACGGCAAGTGCATCTTCTGCCTCTATGACTTGGGACTCAGCATTAAGGTATAATGGCTGCTGGACTGTCAATGCTTCTTTGACAATCGCCTGAAAAGCACTGTCGTAATCCAAGCGATCAATACATGTTTAATAGTTCGGAACAGATGCCTGCGCCTGTTCCTTTTACCATCTTCGACACATCTGTATAGTAAAGGATGGAACTCGAGTTAGAGTTTTACTTCTCAGTTGTTGGGAGATGTATTGATAGTAGGAGTAGTCACTTACTGTTTGTGTTATTTGTAGTCTATCTGGAATACTCGCATGACCAGTCGGTCTTGTGTCCTACCTTGCATGGATTGGATGATCATTATGACACTGCAACAGTCCACTGCATATATAGAACAGAAGACCTTCTATGCCCGCTGTAAGAATAGTGGAGATTCCTCCGCTCACCGCCTAGGCATGCCAGTTCCTGTATTGTTGTTAGCAGCTGCAGGTTGGTAGCCAAACTACGCGGCCATATGTCTAGAGAGGCCTGCAATAGCTGTATTGTTCTTCGGCTTGGGTCCCTTTTTCCCATATATCTTGTGTTACAAAGTACGTGTAGAACATGGGTCGCCTTATTAGTTCTTACGTCTGTATTCTTCTTCTTCTTTGTGTGGCGCTACAGTCCCGGGTGGACCTGGGCCTCAACCAACATGCCTCTCCAACTAGCGCGATCCCTGGCTAGCTGTCACCAGTTTCGCACACCAAGTTGGTTGAGGTACTTCTCCACTTGGGTGCGCCACCTTAAACGCGGGCGTCCTCTGTTGCGTTGCCCGACAGGTTCGGATTCGAAGATCTGTATTCAGTTTCCATTTAAATTTCGTGTCGGGGATTAGTTCAAGGTATTTCGTTTCCATATGCACATCATTTTGTCCGACAGTGTACGTTTGTTTTCCAGATTCGGTGGATGTGGTATTCTTTAGAAAAAACGTTCTAAATTGTGTTTCAAAGAATTTTCAATCAAATGCATTTTCCTCCGAATCCGGTTTGAGTATTCAGCACATATGACCTCTGCTTCCGACGACTGAATCTTCGTGAAGAATCTTCAATCGTCAAGTTCAGTTAAGTTCATTGTTCGTTGTTTTCTTTAGAACTATGTCCAACTGTTCTTTGCAACGTTAAAGCCATCCTTCGTTTGTGTGACCTTGCTTCCAGTGTACACATAGATTTGCCTTATTTCCAGTCGCTTCTCTCGGAAGCGAATGCATAGTGCTTTGTTTCACCTCGTCTCTCATCGAAGGGACGATTATAATTTACGCTGAATATCGTTAAATGAAGGTGCTAGGTGCTTACAAATGTTATAAGATATTACATAATCATATATTTTTATACACAATCCCATTTTAGCGCCATAGTACTGGGGCGGTTGTTTCGCGACCATCATCATCCTCGGCGACAAACGTAAATCGTCACAGTAGTAGCGGTTCCTCGGCATCGATTAAGACATGGCAATGTCCAGCGTGTACGTACGAAAATTCATCAGCCAGTGTGGTATGTGACATATGTTCGAGTCCGCGCGGTCTGGTCACCACCCTAGCCACAGAACCAAGTGCAGTGAGTGCTGCAACAGCAGAAGTGAATCGACAAGAGAGTAAATTAATGGAAAATTTGCGCCAGATTGAGGAGAGCGAAGCTCGCAATAAATGGGAGAATATAATTCAATATTGCAGGGAAAACAATGAATTGTTTGTGGATGATTCGTTTCCTCCGGCTCCGAAGAGTCTTTACTATAATCCAGCAGCCGGTGGTGAGGGAAATCCGGTTGTGCAATGGCGACGACCGCATGAGATTAATTGTGATGGTGGAGCGTTCCCTCCATGGGCTGTATTCCGTACTCCACTGCCATCGGATATCTGTCAGGGTGTTCTAGGGAACTGTTGGCTTCTCAGTGCTTTGGCTGTATTGGCCGAACGTGAAGATCTGGTCAAGGAAGTGTTGGTAACTAAAGAGATTTGTCCCCAAGGAGCTTATCAAGTTCGGCTGTGTAAGGATGGAAAATGGACAACGGTGCTGGTTGACGATTTACTGCCATGTGATAAAAGAGGACATTTAGTGTATTCTCAAGCAAAGAGAAAACAGCTTTGGGTGCCGCTGATTGAAAAAGCTGTTGCGAAAATTCACGGCTGCTATGAGGCATTAGTTTCAGGCCGTGCTATCGAGGGTCTGGCAACCCTTACGGGTGCACCGTGTGAAAGCATTCCACTGCAACCGAGTTCGTTGCCGATGCCAAGTGAGGATGAACTCGATAGGGATCTGATTTGGGCGCAACTCTTGAGTTCGAGATGTGTGAAGTTTCTCATGGGTGCCAGTTGCGGCGGTGGAAACATGAAAGTGGACGAAGATGAATACCAAAGAAAGGGACTACGACCGCGGCATGCGTATTCAGTGCTGGACGTTAAAGACATTCACGGCCATCGGTTGTTGAAACTAAGGAATCCATGGGGTCACTACTCGTGGCGCGGTGATTGGTCCGACGATTCGGACATATGGACGGATGAGCTTAGGGAAATCCTGATGCCCCATGGGGCATCGGAAGGTGTCTTTTGGATATCGTTCGAGGATCTTCTCAACTACTTCGATTGCATCGATATTTGCAAGGTCCGATCTGGCTGGAACGAAGTGCGACTACAAGTGAGAGTTTAAGTTTAGTGGAAACTGTTAGTTCCGTTCATAGCATGTTCTTCATTTTCAAGGGAACCCTTCAACCATTGTGTTCATTGTCATGCGTCCTACTGACTGTGTTGGAACCAACGGAAGCCGAGTTTACACTGTTTCAAGAGGGGCAGAGGAATTCCGAGAAATCTCAACGATCCCAACTGGATCTGTGCGTTGTGATTTTCCGCACTCGCTCACCGGCGAGTCCCGAAGTCGGCAGGCTAGTTGAGCATAGCAAGCGGCAGGTAAGATGAAGGGTCATGGGGCACATGAAACAATTTAACATTTTGACTGAATACGCGTATTTGCAGGTCCGTGGATTTGTGGGTTGCCATAAAATGCTGGAACGCGACATGTACTTACTAGTCTGTCTCGCCTTCAATCACTGGCACACTGGCATCGAAGATCCGCAACTATTTCCTCAATGTGTACTAGCTATTCATAGTTCTAAGCGTCTTCTAGTCGAGCAAATTAATCCGCCATCACATCTGCTGGCCGATGCAATTATCAGCCTAACATTGACGAAGGGACAACGACACGAAGGCCGCGAGGGTATGACGGCATATTACTTGACAAAGGTATGAATAAAGTGGCATATGTTCACGTCTTGGCACGGTTTTGTGTCACTAAGCAATCATTTCATCAATGTGTGTGTGTTTTTTGAAGGGTTGGGCTGGTCTGGTTGTGATGGTGGAGAATCGGCACGAGAACAAATGGATCCACGTGAAATGTGATTGTCAAGAGAGCTACAATGTTGTTTCAACGAGGGGAGAATTGAAGACTGTCGACTCTGTGCCTCCATTACAAAGGTAATCAATAATTCATCATTCAGCTTTTAGCTTTGATAATTATAATGGGGTTTTTTCTTCTTCAAAGGCAAGTGATAATCGTCCTGACCCAGTTGGAAGGAAGTGGGGGTTTTAGTATTGCCCACCGGCTAACACATCGTTTAGCAAATTCACGTGGTCTCCACGATTGGGGTCCACCGGGTGCTACACATTGTCCCCCCATAGAGAATGTACATGGTTTGCATGCGCCTCGTTTAATAACGTGATTCAATAATAAAAAAAAAGGAAATCTTAAAATTAATGAAACTGAAAACTAGTCGTGAGGCGAAGCTACACATACAAAGAATATAATTAAAAGTATTTAGAATTATTATATATTAGTGTACCCATTAAGATTAACGTTAAATACCGATAATGTTTAAGAATGATAAAATATACTTCAATATACAAACAAAAACATGCAAAAGGGTTTTTTATGGGTAATAAATATTTTTTATTTGTATTTCTTATTGCAATAGGTGTGTATTTTGAGAACCTATACTCAGCTCAGTAAGGTAACGCTTTTCAAGACCTTAATCGTCCCAGTCCTGCTATATGGCGCGAAGGCATGAACTCTGTCAAAAGCGAATGCAGCAGCTCTTGGTTGCTTCGAGAGGAAAATTCTTCGGGTGATTTTCGGTCCCGTCTGCATAGATGGTGAGTGGAGGAGGAGATATAATGACGCACTATTATACGGGCTGTTCAGCGACATCGTCCTAGCCAGAACAGTGAAGATCCAACGATTGAGATGGCTAGGTCATGTAGAGCGGATGGAAACCAATGCTCAGGCCCGAAAAGTCTTCGAATCCACCCCCGAGGGACGGCGCAGTAGGGGAAGACCGCGACTCAGGTGGCGCACGCAAGTGGAAAGGGATCTCAACCAACTATGCGTGCGAAACTGGAGACAGCTAGCTAAAGATCGAGCTGGCTGGAGACGCTTGTTGGTTGAGCCCCAGGTCCACCCCGGACGGTAGCGCCAGCTTAAGCTCAGTAACACTTTTGCACGCGAAGCAACAACAAAACAACTTACTGAACAGTTGCTGCTTAAAGTTGAGGGTCGATTACTGCGTTGAATCATCGAAATCTGAGGTGGCGCCTGAGTTAAGAGCTTTTTTATTGAGAATCTCTACAGAGTTAAGTACTGCGTTTTCAACAAAGCACGCCTAATGTATGTAAAAAGCTACCAGGACTTGCCTTTAACATCGGCGTGATCTGGAACCTAGACCAGCATGAGTTTATTTCGTGTACACAATGGGGATGAGTGATTATTGAATTGGCGATGGCCTTTGGAAACGACAGGTTGTCGGTGTAGAACATGATGTTTTTGTCATCAACGTGTAGTAGAGAATCGGAGGTACCAGGACCGCGGGTCACGTTCTTGTGTCTAAACATCGTAAGACATACCCCTATTCGATGAAATCGTATCTCCGTGCATCAGTTTGAAATGATATTCTTTGTCTTTTCCCGTTTTCCAAAAAAAAAAAAGAATAACCAAATTGTGTATGATAAATCATCATATTTATTGGTCGGAGGATAACAAACTAAACTTATTTCGGTCGCAGATTATTCTTGCATTTTTTCAGCTTTTTTCGACGGCTTTGGCGTTTGTTCTTCTAGTTTTATTTTTTTCCCAGCTGCCACTTCTTCTTTCGACGGTTGTGTTGTCATGACACGTTTCTTTGCCTGAACATAACTACCATGACCAGCTGCACGTTCCGCTTCTTCCACAGTGTACGGCTCGGCTTCTAGTGCCTTCAAACGGCGTTTGTGAACCTTAAAAGAAGATACTGATATGTTATGAAACTGTACTAGGAAAAAAAGATAGATCCGATAGTCTATGGATTGTAAACAAAACACCCCGTACTCACCTTTGTTTTGAAATGCGATTGTATAGCCTTATTATCTGTGAAATACTTTGCGCAATGAACACAATAAAATTGTGCGAAACCTGGTCGGTCGAGATCAACTTCTTGGTTTATCAGTTTCTCTGCTCCAGTCTTGATGTCTGTATCGATCTAAAAATGTTTTGTTTGCAAATATTCATGAGTGTGATAAGAATGAGTTGTGTGAGACGCAATTACGCACCTGATCCAAATCTCGGGTACGATTACGAACACGCCATTTCCTCTGTAAATGGGTGTTGCTAAAATGCATTTTCTTACGCCTTTGAACCATACCCATGATGAAAAATTTATATTTTTTTACTTTCTCCGGGTAAAATCAAAATATTTTGAAAATGAATGAGCCTAACCAATGGCACGTTTCAATTAAAAAGAAACATGGGACGTCAGCTGTCAAATTCTACAATCTCGAGATGTGTTGACAAGAAGTCATAACATAGAATGTTGGTAAGGCAGTAGTCCATGAAATGAATGCGTTCAAACTAAGATAACTGAATGGGAAATTGTGCTATACAAACAAGCAAACCATTTTTCTAATTTTTAATATGTACTTCCTCGTTATTATTCAAAGTGCTGACACTTTATTGTATTCTTCAATACAACTATAATGCAGTACTTGACCATTATAAATCTTGTCAACGTTCAACGTATATGTCGCTTCCTCCTCTGTCACATCAATATGCTTCTTTTATAAATTTTGTCCTAAATTTTATTGAATCATCTTTCATATAAAAATATCATCTAATATCTTACAAGTCAAATGGGAAGAATTAACACGCCAACACACCAATCACCAAAAATATGCAAATTGAAAGAAATAACTTTTCCTTCTCGAACACTAAAAAGGAAACCTTATTATGTTGACCACATGTAAAAGTATGTGCTCTGCCACTGTGGAATGTATTCAGAGAGCGGGTTACAAATGACCTTTGCCATTGGAATCTTATTGCCCAAAGACTCCAAGAAACGCTCCAATCGCTGTTTGGTTACAGCATCATAAAATGGAGATCTCACCAAAAACAGAAGCAAACTAACACATCGCCTTGATAGTTCGACCTTTTGTTCTTTTGTCATTAAATGCTGGTTCTTATAGTAGGTTCGAATGCTTTAAAAATACTTGATCAGTAATGAAAATTTGGGATTTGTAAAACATGCTTTACCTTATAAGATCTAAGGCCAAGGCCACGGAATAACTCTTCCAACTTTTTCTGCCAAACAGTCCCATAGAAACTAAATGCAAGATGGGCTTTGCGACGTACAATGCTTCGGCCTTTAGCAGAATTGCTGGATTAGTTTTTGGAGTTTCATCATTTTCAAGCGATTTCCAATTTCTATAATGTATTGGCGGGGCTCCTTCGACTTTCCTTATCACACGACCGGATCGTTTCAATTTGAACGAAACTGTATTTGTTTCATTGTGAAGGTCCTTCAGGCCTTGGCTTGGTTGATTCTCCATTCCAATTGTTTTTCGATTTAACATTTGTATTGGAGGCGAGCGGATAATGCTTTCGCTGTGCTGACGCAGCAAGAAATATCTTCCAATTGCCCTAAAATTATAAAATAACATTTTTCAATTGTCGAACATAGTTTGTTAGACAAAAAACACATTCATCTCTGTTGATCAATGGCAATGAATAGTCGTGTGCCTAATAATCACTATACCACCACCTGTTAGTGGTTCGTATAAGATTGCTATTTCGGCCTCCCCTGAACTTTCTCATACATTTGAACCGAAAATAGTGCACTCCAGTTTGTGATAAAGCACGTTTCCACGATAACTGCTTTTATGAGTTCTTAGATAAGTTTCTGAAGCACACATGCCAAAGCACTGCACTACTTATATAAGGCACAACACAATCATCTTTGCTTTCAAAAATGTATCTTACTTGATCGTCTGCACAGCAACGATGAGAATCCATTTTCCTTTCTCACCAAATATCTTTTTTGCTGATGTCTCGAGAAAAACTTCACAGTACTCCAATGTAGTAAGAATAACCTTTAACCGGTAGGCCGACTTTGCGATTACTGTATGTGTGGTATCCAATGATTTTTCAATTATTCTGTCATTGAAGAGTACAAGCAAGTTTGAGAGGGAATATATCATTTCGGTGACCACCGATGAATTGGAAATTCGCCCTAAAATTACAGTTTAATTATATTAACATTGCACACATCCCCCTTATCAACTATAAATGAGTATGCGAATTTTTCTAAAAAAAACATACCAGCCACAAAGTAGGAAACCCATTTTGCAGTTGTCTCCACATCAGTTACTGTTTGTGGATTCTCTGCAACCCATTTTTTGTAGGCATTGAAAAAATGTTTCACTGAATTTATGTACGTCGTCATGTTTGGCGAATCCCGGGCGAATTTCAGCAGTTAATCAATCACAATCCTAACGTATTCCTCAATTCACCTGACAATACAATTAATGTTTATTAAAAATTGAAGGAACTGATCCAATACCGATGTCTGATGGGTTGAGCACAAATGTCAGAACAAGTGGTGCCAAGTCACTGTACGTGTTCAACAACTGGATTAAATAACACCCACATATTCGTATATTCGCGTTTTCTGTTGATTAATGTGACCGTATAATTGCAGGAGATTTTTTTTTGGAAATAGCGTGTATTGCATTTGTGTTTGGACATAGTGATGTTTTTGGATGTGTACTAATCGATTCTGAGACTTAGATACGGATCTGCCGACATTCTGATGGTTTTCATAGCTTATCTTTCAACTGCCACAGAGGCCCTATTAGGTCTATACCGTGCATTACAAACTAACCGACATTCCATTCTAGAGAGTACGATATTAAATAATTGCAGCTGACAAAGCTTTTGAATGGTTAAGACCATACTCGTTATAATCCGCAATAAGCTAACTGCTAAGCTTGGACAGGTCAGAATGCCTGAATGGTAGTAGGCCAAAATAAGGCCACTGTGTAACCACATACTATGATTTGATCATTCCTATTAAGCAGCTACTATTTGTGTGAGTAAGCGTGTCCTCCTTTAGTAGATCCTTTGATGTAGCGATGGACATGGGTGCTAGGTAGGTCCCCATCCCGAAAGTGGAAGGTGTTAGTAGCCTTCCCAGCGAGTTGGTCCGCTTCACAACTCTCTGAAATTTTTTTCAGTATCCAACCAAACACATAGCTTTAATGCGCCTTTACTAGTTCCTTCACATCCTTTAGAACTTTAGTATGTCAGAAACTCGTTGTTTGGGTTTTTCATTCTTCCAATTAGTGGGTGAAGTGAATAAACTTGAGAATCGAAACTTGAGGGAACATCTAGAGGTAATTCAAGGAGCCAGCAACGAGTCCTGGGTATGTGCGTCGACCCCAACCTCGACGTCGTAGGTTCGATTCCTGCTCTGTGCGACGAAAAAATTTTTCACGACCCCACCTCTTTCGAGTCACTGATAATGCTCAAATGCCCTGTCTAGAAAAAGCTTCTTAAACAAAGCCGTTCGGATTCGGCATTAAACTGTAGGTCCCTTCCACTCGTGAGAGAACAATAGCACGCACAACATGAGTGGTTGCTGAGAAGCTAGGCCCTGGCCCCCTACGGACTGTAGCGCCACCCATATTATATTATTATTATATTATATTATGGGTACTTTGAGTTGTGCACCGCCTTTGGCTTTCATAACTTGACCAAAATATATATTATGACTGTTTTTTTTTTTTCAGTGCCACACTATACAACGGATTTGGTCAGCCATAGCTTAACACACTGGCATAAGTTTCTTGGTGAGCAACGTCTCCATCAACCTGGCACGCTTCGACTTTTGTGGCTATTGTTCCGATCAATTGCCCAGGCCATGGATTTTTGTTCGCTGTTTCTCCGGAAGCTTTCATTTTTCAGGCAGAACATCGTTCTCAAAACTGAAGCTAGACCGCCATCGTTTGAGAGGCAAGTTTGTTGAGGCCCAGGTCCATTCCGGATGGTAGAGCTAGTAAAGAAGAAGAATAGCGTCATTCTTCGTTCTTTTCTTAGAAAATACCCGATGTCCTTCGAATGTTCTGGCGTCCCGCAGTTAAGAATACGATCCGCACTAGATCTTTTCAATGTGCGCGTACCTGCATGCTAGTCTGGACTCTTGCTGTTAAGGAAGTTGTTTTGTGAGGAATTGGATTTCGAATTCGCGAAGTCAAACCAAAGTTCGTCATAACTAAGCACCAGGCACCATTGTTGCCGTCTGACAGTGTCAATACTTTGCACCATTCGTACAGATCTTGTCTCGATCTCTCAGAATGCATTCGAGCTGATCCAAAGTTCGCAGAACAACAAGTACGGGTGAACATGATTACGAGACATAACACCGATTGGCGCTATTACAAAATAGCAGCAATGTGGGAGCGACGCCAGTCGCCCGCCGTAAGAACGACCACCACTTAACTCAATCGAGCGCTTAGAAAAACTAGAGTGAGTTTAGTTTGGAAACAATCAGACTGAGTCACATCAGCACTTGAATTTGTAATATAAATAAATGAAGTCCCTCATAGGAGGAAAAGATAAAGGCTTTAACGTATATCCCCAAAAGGATAAGCGGTTATAACAATTCCTCAACCAACTAGTTTCGACGCGTATTCTGTAAGGCACCAACGAGAGGAGTTACAAAAAGCATTTTGAACATGCCCCGAACGAGAGATCGCAGTCTTTGCTCATATTTCATTTTTGAATTGCGTCTAGTTCAGAACAACGACAAGGCATTTTGAAATGTTTCTTTACGCTTCCGTCTATTCACAGCGCGGCGCACACATTTTACAGGGATTTCTATGACACAAGAGCGCCATGCCTATCAACGTTGGAACATCTGTTACACATTCTTTCAAGCAGCTACTAGAGTTCTCTTTATACCCCCAAAAATACCTTATATCTAGTCTCACCCATTGAATCTGTGTGTTCAAACTTGAACATTACCTAATCAAGATCATTATCGAGAGCTTATCACAAATTGAATACACACCCAATGTCCCATCACCCGATAAACCGAAATTCACAACTCAACTCAACAACATTATCGGCCTTAACAAATAATACAGGCACACCGATTGTATGTCTATCACCCGGAATAGGTGTTACCTAGGAGTTAAGATTAGATAACGATTCACACCGATTTCAAAAAAATCTTTTAGATTCTTAGTGATGGGCGAGCCGGCATATCAGTCCGATTCCAAAAACCGAATGTCACGATACAAGTACAGTGTTAAAATGCAGAACTATTTTGTTTTTTATGCGAAAAAGCTTGGTATGTGATTGTCAAAATCCAAGAGAGATAAGAATAAGTTTCTGTTTTTGTTTTTAATTTTCGTGTTTCGAGATTGTGATATTGTAGTGCAATCGGAGTTCAAAAAAAGACATTTTTACAGACTGTAGACCGAGCGGTTCGATTTTCCTTTTTCTATATATGCCTGCACATTGCTTGTGACTCAGTGCCGAAAGCCATTTGTTTTCATTCGCGACATTGTTTGTGTCCACTACGAGAATATTTCTGCCAAACAGTGAATATTGTTTATTCAAATCTGAAGTAGCTCCTGATGTGCGATTGAGAAATCGACTGTAGTTGCATTAGCGTTATCCATGTATCATATGTGTCTGTCTTTACGAATAGTTACTGCTGGCCGTTAACGCCAAAACGTATAATTAATAACCGGAAAGCCTTTCGAACAGGACTCACATCTACTTGATATCTGCAGTGTCGTACAACACAGCTTTTACCACGTGTGCTCCCACTACATTCTTGTCCCAATGGTTCTTAAATGCAGTTCCCCACAGTTTAACTTAAGAACAAATTTACATTTATCCTACATTGAACTTACAAAACAATGCATCAGGAGAATGTGAGAAGTACTCAATTGAACAAATAGAAATTTCTTTTTAAAATGCAATAAAATGACTTTATTAGTAAGAACAAAGAACACATTCCTATTAATTATGAAATACAACGTTGTTCACGTAGTTGTCACGACTGGTTTCGCAGTATCGCATTTGTCACCCCTAGTTTCAAAGACCTTGTTGATTTTTTTGGGCTCTGATTCATGGATTTCTTGGATGCTATAAGTCTTAAATACTTTTCGGATTGCTGGCATAAAATCGTACCTAAAGGGTTAATGCCCCAAAAGAGTCAAGTGACAGCTCCAAGGGGCCCAATTGACATGGCCAAGACGGCAAGCTGATTATACATGACTCTTCTCATCCCTGTCCTGCTCTATAGCGCTGAGACATGCACTCCATTGAAAGCGGATTGTTCTGCGTGCGAACTTCGGTCATGCGTTGAAGGCGTTTGGAGGAGCAGATTCAACCACGAACTGTACGGACTGTACAGCGGCATGCACCTAGTTATGCGTCTTCGGATCCAAAGGCTTGGTCATGTAGACCGGATGGACAGCACAGCTCCGACCCGATGAGCCTTCGATTCCGCGCCATTGGGACAATGTAACAAATGACGTCCTCGAACGAGATGACTCAAACAAGTGGAAAAGGACCTCAACCAAATTGGTATGCACAGCTTAAGGCAGTTGGCGAAAGATAGTGCTGGCTAGAGACAACAAAGAAGAAGAAGATTTGAACCACGTCTCGAAGGCGTGTTAATAAGGATTGTCGTGCCACATGAATGAAACATAAAAAACCATCGAAGAAGTAGCTGCTCAACGTTGAGTTCCTCTCGTACTCCCGTGTTTCTCACCCTGTCCCAATTTCACCCAGCAAGCATCACCTACAGCACACCAGTTATACAAGCTCGCCTTATCTCTCTTCATGAAATTTCCTTTAGATTATGGTATCCCGCATCTGCAGGTTCACCCAAATTATCGAGAAATTCGTTCTACAAAACAATACGTCTCCTATTTCATTTGGATACGTAACACTTTGGGATTACTCTAGCCTATCTGTTACACATGCTGTCCACCAGCACTCAGCCACTTACCTTACCTACTAAGAAGGTCTTTGATTAAAAAGATTGTACCGTGGTCTAAATTGGAAAGGAACGTTTTAAAACTCTGGACTCTGAGCTAGCAATATGTTTAAAACGCGTATAAATAGATAAATAACAAGAATATGACATGTTTGACAAATGTGCTTCCAACTACTCCATCAATCATGAATAATCTGAATGGCTGTCCATCAAATACGTTTCTTAAGCCTTGCAAAGCCCCCTATGGCCTTATCTTAAGATAAGACAGAGCTCTGTAAAGAGTTTCTGTGATGACCTCTTGTTCTTTTTTAAACCATTTCAGTAAAAAAAATAATGGACCATCATTGTATTTTTTTTCAGGACTGCGAGGAACATTAAGAGTCTGCATATTCATTCTGATCATCGTGCTACCGCTCACTGTATTCCCTTGGGTGTTACGAAAGCAGTTCAGACTACTTGAACACAGTAGCAATACCCAGCTCTGGTACATGACAAATCCAAACATAACCTCATACCTTGCCTTCAGCGATGAGACAAATTGTAAGTACTGCCGCAATGCAACAAAAATCTGTCAAGGACGAAAGGCAAATGAGAGCGGCAACGACATTGCCTACTTCGTATTGTCGTACGTAAAAAATCAGAACCGTCGAAACGCAATCCGAAGAACCTGGGCGGCTTCGGTCACAAGTCTAAGGCCAGTATTCGTGATGGGCATCGTCTCGAACGAGTCGCAAATGGTAAGGTCATGTTAGAAAATTAATTGGAAAATTCAAAAATATTGAATAATAGATGTTTGCTACACGTGAAGCTGAAGAGCACGGCGACATGATAATAGAGAATTTCGCTGATACATTTGAGAATGCGACGCTGAAGACAGCGAGTATTTTAAAGCATTTCAAAAGGTTCTGCGGCGATGTAAGCTACCTGATGAAGACCGAGGACGATGTGTTGGTGAACGCAGACAGTGTGGGCAGGACTGTGCGACGGCTCGTGAATACGACACTGGGGGCCTTGAAGATACTTGGATACATTCACTATGACGCTCGTGTTGTGAGAAACATAAGGTCCCCATGGTATGTCGGCCATTCAATGTTTAGGAATCCAAAATATCCGACGTACGCTTCTCGGATGGGGTATCTTATACCAGGTGAGTGTGGAAAAGTACTTCAATATTGGGATGAATAGATGGCTGGAGGGTAATCAGAGATAAACAACAGAAGAAGAACTTACCACTTGCAACAAGCTTAGAGGGACAGTGCACTATCAATAGGTTGAATTTCTTTAGAATTAGTTGTCGACCATACTTTGGGATTCTTTTTAATTTTGCATGCGAATTAACTGGGATCAATTGTACTGTGTACTGTGTGAACGTCTAAAGACCTTTTGTGCGGCACTAATCAGTACGTCCCTGGAGTGTTGGAAGCCACTAGCCCGTCAAATTGACTACCAAATTGTTACACCATGACAAATCCTGGAAGACCAAAATTAAAGCACATTTTCAGAGATCTTATACCCGCACACGACAGCATTCATCGCAACAAGTTATTCGACGCGGCAAATTTCGATCCAGTAACGTCGCACCCCGCTTACGTCGAGGCGATTAAAGGAGAAGCGAGGTGAACTGGTCTTATGGTCAATGAGGACAAGACGAAAAATATGCTGCCGAGCAAGAAATGATCCCCTGCACACCACCTACAATTTTGAGATAGTTAAGGAGTTTGTCTACCTCGGGGCGGACACGATCTCCACTCCGAGGTCAAGACGTATCACGAAGAGAGTTATACGCACAAATGATATTAAATATCTGCAGATCCAAATTTCATTCCACATTCGTGGGGCGAGTTTCTAAATCTATCTTTGCGTTGGAATCAGGCTTAAGGTAAAGAGATGAGTATTCCTGGCGAGACGGATATTGCGGGTAAATTTATGGAGAAGAGAAAGTGTGGCTAGCTCACTTGAGCATCGTTTGTTTAAGTAGCGACAAAACATAAGAAGAATAATACACAATACGTCGGTGTCTAATAATATTGTTGTCTTCCGGAAGCTTAATCGCATGCTTTTGAATTCCATCTAGTTGTGTGACAGCAGACAGCATTGAGTTTATGAATGACACTCTATTGGTTTTACCCCAGTTAAAAGATGCAAAGATTGCAGTTTAATTTGCTTAACGATCACGGTTGTTCCATTTCTACGCATGAAGGGCTAGTTAATGTGTCTTAGAAAGAATATGAGAAGCTGACGGTGCTCGTTGATAACGAGTAAATTAGAATAGAAAATTGTAGTCCTGTTATCGCTATCCGATTTCTGTGATACCTGAACTCAGCAGTAGCCTGCAATCGAGTTTTTATGGGGGGTCGTGGTCGTTGCACAAGGAGGAGTTTAGACACGAAATAGGCGGAGCCGGGTATTCAAAACTTCCTAAATTTGGGGATTGAACCTGGTTCCTCTTAACGTACCCACTCACTAGTCATGGCGGCAGCCACAAGATGAACTAAGCTACGGTACAATATTCTAGTCATCGATAATGGTTTAATGAAATACTTTTTTTGTTGGTTGCGTTATCTATGAGCAGTCGTTGCCTGTTCACTCTCTGATTTTCCCTCCTCTTTTCACTCTGCTGCATTATACGACATACATTTTAAATTTATATATTTATTTATTTATTTTTATTATTTCCAACTTTAGGAAACAGGGTGGCAGACATTCTTTCAAAATCCATCCAAATTCCTATGATACCTGTTGAAGATGTGTACTTCACTGGATTGCTTGCATCGGCTGTTGGCTTGCATCATACGATGGATGCAACGTTCAATGCACAAGCCATACGGATGAAGAACTATTGCACAATGAAGTAAGAACTCGATCGCTTCTCACACAAACCCGGTGTTATGAATATTCCTCTCATTCCAGATCTCAATTGCTTATATATGCACCAGAGCCCCTGGAAATGGAGAAGTTTTGGTCAGCCTTGAAAGTGAACAACCCATCAGTTTGCTTTACACTTTGGAATAGATTAATGATCAAATTCTTTACATAGAATCAATAGAAATAGGTGTTCGCCTTTGTGAGATTGATTATCGCATTCCTTTCGAGTGTATCTATAAGTTAAGTCCACATTTGATCCTCAAAACATATAACGTTAAGTATCCCTTCGAGTTTAAGAAAATATTGTTAATTATGAAACAATAAATCCTATGCTGGGGGTCCCTGTTCACTAGGGTACCCCGAGCAAGTACTAAATTCAAAATAACTTACTTACTTACTTATCAGGCAGACGAACCATGAAGGGTCTGAGCCTGAGCAATTGCTGCCTTCCATCGGTGACGGTCCTGGGCACGCTGCTTCCAGTCATCAAGGCCAAGCTGTCTTGCATCCGCGATGACTTGGTCTTTGTACCGGAGGTTCGGTCTTCCTCTCCTTCTCGAACCAGGAGGTTCGGATTCGAAGACCCTCTTTGCTGGAGCGTTGTTGTCCATTCGCTCGATGTGGCCGAGCCAGTGTAGTCGACGGATTTTTGCCTTCCGGACTACATCCACACCCTTGTACAGCTCGTAGAGTTCGTGGTTGTGTCTTCTCCTCCATTCGCCTTCCTCGCAGACGGGACCATATATCCGAGTTTAAGAAAATATTGTTAATTATGAACCAATAAATCCCATGCTGGGGGTCCCTGTTCACTAGGGTACCCCGAGCAAGTACTAAATTCAAAATAACTAGCAGTTGTCAATCTAGTCGTAAAAAGGAACAAATTTAGTACTATTGGTAAAGAGATCATTATCGCGGGGGGGAGGAAGAAAAGTGAGAGCGCCTTATAATAAATTTTGGCAAGACTTGTAGATATGGATTACGAGTAGGTAGTAAGAGGGGACAATATTACCTTGGCAACTGGATAGCTCTTGAAGAGAACATCACATATTTAGTTGTTCAACGGTTAAGAAGAACTCCACTGCACGATTGACGGCTTGATGGACATTGTAGTTGCTACCATGACACCTTCTGCTGCTAAAGCCATCCCGATGTGTTTAGAAACTTTATGAAGTTTTGCAGCCATCCTTCAAGGTCTGCAATCCCATCTCCATTGGTATCTGTGAGTAACATGGTAATTATTACTTGAATTGAGAGGTGTAGAGAATCCTGCTAGTCGCAAACCCACGCCTGCCCTTTTTAGTTAGTCGTCTCTTTCACTTGTTTAAATACCACTATGTCCAGCATGGACTGAGACCGCTACATCCCTAAGGGATATGCAGCAAAGTGGTACCATCTCTGACACAATGGAGTAGTCTCTGTTCTCCGATTTAGTTCATGGTGTGCCCAGAGCTTTAATGGCCGACTGATTATCTATGTATATGACGATAGATTATCCTTCTGTGGGATACATTGACAATAAGCGGCCAGCCTCATGGATAGCTTTAGCATCTGCTTAAATACACTGCGGTGATTAAACAGTCGGAGGAACAGAGAGAAAGAGATCTCGGATGAGATATCTTCGGTACGGAACCAGCGAAGTAGATTTCCTGCCGTTGCTAATTATATATTTTGATTATACGTTTTCATATTGTGTAATATAATATTTTGTCTTATGTCAGTAATCGACAAATCAAACCTTGTTAGTTTCATTTTTGCTTCATGCACACTGAACTCTTCCATTCGAAGCAACATGTCGGTAATGTAAATTCAGCACCCATAAACACAAGTGTCGGTATGTGACAGTTGCAAGTATAGACTTGCAAGACAAGTGATTCTGTCGTCCCCTTACTAGCTCATTTAAGTTTATAATTGCTATTTCTATCATGTTTATTTGATTGACAAAACGTACGTTGAATCTAGTGTAAAACCAAAAGAAATATAAATGAAAACAATAATCGGTCATTATGCATATAAAGCAGGTAACTGAAAGTAGCTTTCCCCAAAAAGGGTGGTGATTTGTTCAGAAGGGCGCCATATCTGACGCTTTCATTATTTTCAGATAATCATTCAAGGATTTAAATCCTACAAGGACCAAACAGTTGTCGAACCATTTGACAAAAGGCACAATGTTGTTGTGGGACGTAATGGATCGGGAAAAAGTAACTTTTTCTATGGCAAGTATACACCAAGTGCCTGTGACGTAGCTTGTAATAAATTCCTTCATCTTTGTTTGAACAGCCATTCAATTTGTTTTGAGTGACGAGTTCACGCATTTGCGTCCAGAACAACGTCAGGCGCTGCTACATGAGGGAACGGGAGCAAGAGTGATTTCTGCTTATGTCGAAATTATCTTCGACAACTCGGACAATCGTGTACCGGTGAGTGTTGGAACAGGGAAGAGGAAAGTGCCAACATGAATATCGATTTGATTGCCTTCTTTGGTTTCAGATTGACAAAGATGAGATTTACTTGCGGCGTGTTATCGGCGCAAAGAAGGATCAATACTTTCTGAATAAGAAAGTGGTGCCTCGAACTGAAGTTGTGAACTTGCTTGAATCGGCCGGGTTTTCCAATTCCAATCCGTACTATATCGTGAAACAAGGAAAAATTAATCAGATGGCTACAGCCGCCGACTCGTACCGCTTGAAATTGCTCCGAGAAGTTGCTGGCACCAGAGTGTACGATGAACGAAAGGAAGAGTCACTGAACATCCTCGGGGATGCGGTGGGAAAAGTCGAGAAAATCACTGAATACCTAAAGACAATAGAAGATCGTTTGCAAACGCTCGAAGAGGAAAAGGAGGAGCTGAAGGAGTATCAAAAGTGGGACAAAGCCAGGCGCACATTGGAGTACATTATCCACGAGACGGAACTGAAAGAAACACGGCGCGCACTGGAGGACCTTCAAGAACAGCGGAAATCCTCCGGCGACAAGCAGAAGCAATACAATCAGGAGATCCAGAAGGCACAAGAGAAGCTGAAAGCGATCCAGAAATCTCTCAAAGATGCAAAGAAAGACGTTTCAACCACGAAAGACGACCGCTCGGTACTGCTGACTGAGCAACAGCAGCTTCTCAGGGAGAAAACCAAGCTCGATTTGACCATAGTCGACTTGAACGATGAAGTGCAGGGCGACAACAAGTCCAAGGAGAGAGCAGATCAAGAGCTGAAGAGGCTCAAGATAACCATAGCCGAAAAGGAAACCGAACTGGACGAAGTCAAGCCCAAGTATGAGGGCATGAAGCGGAAAGAAGAAGAGTGCTCCAGGGAGCTGGCGCTGAAGGAGCAGAAGAGGAAGGAACTCTACGCCAAGCAGGGACGTGGTTCGCAGTTTTCATCGCGGGACGAACGTGACAAGTGGATTCAAACAGAACTAAAGTCACTCAATAAGCAGATCAAAGACAAAATCAACCACAACAGTAAGCTATTGGACGACTTGAAACGCGACGCAAACGCCGAGAAGGAGCTGGGCAAGAAGATCGAGGAGCAAACTGTCGAAGTGGAGCAGCTTCGCCTGCAGATTGACGAACACAATAAGCAGTACTATGAACTGAAGAAGACGAAGGATCAGTACCAAGCCACGCGCAATGAACTCTGGCGGAAGGAGACTCAGATGACGCAGCAGTTGCAGGCGCACAAGGAAGAGCTCTCGAAAGCGGATCAGGCTCTGCGCAGCATGGCTGGCAAGCCCATTCTGAACGGTCGCGACTCTGTGCGCAAAGTTCTGGACAGTTTCATGGAGCGAGGAGGTCAGTTCGCTGACATTGCCCGGGCGTACTATGGGCCTGTCATAGAGAACTTCAGCTGTGACAAGACCATCTACACTGCGGTGGAAGTGACAGCCGGCAACCGTCTCTTCCATCACATCGTTGAATCCGATCGCGTAGGTACACAAATTCTGAAAGAAATGAACAAGTTGAAGCTTCCCGGAGAAGTCACCTTCATGCCGCTGAATCGATTACAAGTGAAAGTTCACGATTACCCGGACGATCCCGATTCAATTCCAATGATTTCGAAGCTGAAGTACGACGAACAGTACGACAAGGCGCTGCGCTATATCTTCGGCAAGACGCTCATCTGTCGTAACCTGGAACGTGCGACAGAGCTGGCAAAGAGCACCGGTCTTGATTGCGTAACCCTCGACGGAGATCAGGTATCTTCGAAGGGTTCCCTTACGGGAGGCTACTTCAATACATCCCGTTCTCGGCTGGAAATGCAAAAGAAACGCACCGAATACTCGGACACCATCAAGAACTTCGAAGAAGAGCTGACAAATCTCCGCAACGAGTTGAAGCAGACGGAGACCAGCATCAACAAGGTGGTCACCGAGATGCAGAGAACTGAGACGAAGCAAGGCAAGGCAAAGGATGTCTTCGAGAAGGTCCAGGGGGACATTCGCCTGATGAAGGAAGAGTTGCTTCGCATTGAGAAGTATCGTGCTCCAAAGGAAAGGTCAGCCGCCCAATGCCGAGCCAGCTTGGAAGCGATGAACAACACCAAGTCCGGCTTGGAGTCCGAAATTCAACAGGAATTGATGTCCACCCTGTCGGCGCAGGATCAGCGCGAAGTGGATCAGTTGAACGACGATATTCGACGGTTGAATCAGGAGAACAAGGAGGCATTTACCCAGCGTATGCAGCTGGAAGTAATCAAGAACAAGTTGGACAACTTGCTGACCAACAACCTGTTCAGGCGGCGAGACGAGTTGATTCAGGCGCTGCAAGAAATCTCAGTCGAGGATCGCAAGCGAAAGTTGAATAACTGCAAGAACGAGCTAGTGGCCACAGAGAAGAGGATCAAGAAGGTCAACCAAGACTTGGAGGAGATGGAAAAGAAGTAAGTCTTATTTATTCACCACACCATCGTTTTTAACCACACATTTTTTTTTTCCACAGAGTACAAGAGGCGGTAAAATCGCAGAAAACCCTCCAAAAAGACCTGGAAGTCTGGACACAAAAAGAAAAGGAAGCGCAAGACAAAATCGGTGAGGATTCCAAGAAGATGGAGAAGTGGGCAGCCAAGGAGAACCTGTTGCATCAGAAAATCGACGAGTGCACCGAGAAGATCGCCAGCTTGGGCGCTCTGCCCCAGGTTGATCCAGCCTACCAGCGAATGTCGCTGAAGAATCTCTTCAAAGAGCTCGAAAAGGCCAATCAGCATCTGAAGAAATACAATCACGTGAACAAGAAAGCCCTGGATCAGTTCTTGAGTTTCTCCGAGCAGAAAGAGAAGCTGTACAAGCGCAAGGAAGAGCTGGACATAGGCGACCAAAAGATTCGCGAGCTTATGCAATCTCTGGAAATGGAAAAGGTCGAGGCCATTCAGTTCACCTTCAAGCAGGTGGCGCAGAATTTCACGAAGGTTTTCAAAAAACTCGTGCCCCAAGGCGCTGGCTACTTGCTCCTGAAGACGAAGGACAACGACGGGGAGGATGCAGATCAGGAAGTCGCCAACTCAGACGCATTTACTGGCATTGGTATCCGGGTGTCGTTCACAGGAGTAGACGCGGAGATGAGGGAAATGAATCAGTTGTCCGGTGGGCAAAAATCACTTGTTGCTCTGGCACTCATTTTCGCCATTCAGAAATGTGACCCAGCTCCGTTCTACTTGTTCGATGAAATTGATCAGGTAAGCCAATGCAATACGCACTGCACAGGGGTGCATATTTTTACATGACATTTTCTTTGATTGTAGGCTCTTGATGCGCAGCACAGAAAGGCAGTGGCCGATATGATCCACGAGCTCAGTGACAAGGCGCAGTTCATTACGACCACTTTCCGACCGGAGTTGCTGGAGAACGCACACAAATTCTATGGCGTTCGTTTTAGGAACAAAGTCAGTCACATTGATTGTGTGACTAAGGAACAAGCCAAGGACTTCGTCGAGGATGATAATACACACGCATAATCTTCTTCTTTTTTTTTGTACTTTTACTGTTAAGTGGAGAACCATTAATATTTAGAATAAACTTTAAAATTTGCTGACTATATAAAGACAAACAAAGAAGAGCGTTTATTCTTGGATTGCTTAGCTGGGGAGGGGAGGAATCGATTTTGGTGTCAGTGGAAGCATTCTTTGAACAGTTGTCACAGTGAATGACACGAAGGTTGGCCAGCGCCCGACACGGGACCAGACTCATCGATTACAAAAGCTCACGATTGCATTGAGCATTCAGTGTGTGATCGAGTACTTCAGCGGGCTACTTCAAGCTCTAGGTCCATAGACGGAGATTAATTGCAGTACATATAGTGTCGTAACATGCTTACAGTTGGTTCAAAATTACGAGCACACAAATTATGTTCCTGAGTTTCAAGCAATAGCCTTAACGTTCTGTGCGAACAATCATTTGGACAGAAAGATTTTTATTCCTTCGCTGTTTCAAACTGAGCTCTCAAATCAAAACATACTCCTTTCCTGGAGAATTTACGTCATCTGTCCGGGTTCTCACATTAGCGGCACCATCGAAAAGAGGTTATATCTGATTTAGTATTTATTTGCTTAAGTTAACAACAATTATTTAATGAGATAACACGTGTCTGCCTTTAAGTATTCTTCGCATCAGAACTCGCCGTCCCTCAGGTGTGGACATTCTTGTTTCCCAACCGTGCACCTTGATTCTTTTAACTTCTCTAGGCTTTGGAAAGTGACATCTAACCTTGGGCTTCAGGATACTCCTATCGAATAGGTGAGCCTGTCTACTCAACATCAACTGTGCGGATAAGTTGACACACCTAATTGAATTAATTTCGGATTATTTTCTAGAGTGATTGTTTCATAGTTTTATGAATTTACCTTTGAATAAAATTGGGGACGAAATTCATGGTTCCTACTTAGTGATTGACATCAGCTGAAATCTGTCATTGGTCACTCTGTCAGATGGTGAACGGGCTGGGGTTTCTCAAACTGTGATTTATTGCTATATTTTTATTACTTTCTACGGTAAATGATTTGTATTTTACTGGCAGTATGGTCAAATATTTTTATTTCAAACAATCCACCTGTTATTTGATAGAAGTGATTTGAATGAATTTTTATTTAATTGTTGTGATGACAAATCATTACTGAACTATGGCAAATTATCATGAAAAAGTGGCATCACGCGCCTTCTCCCCCCACTCAGAGGTTCAAAACTATTACCGCGCGGGGCGAACCAAAAGCTTTCATCCGTACCCCAAAACGTCAAACGAAACTTCTCCACAAGCTCAGCACACACAATGTCAATTTGTTAATTAGTATTTCAGTGGTTCACTCAAGTGTTTAAATATGTGTCCGTGATTAAAATTTAAAATAACAAAAAGAACGTTGTTAACAAAGAATCTTCGTGACACCAGGGCAAGAGCAATGCAATGACCAATAAAGTAGCAATGGTTGCCAAAGGACTCCTAGGCAAATCATTTTGCTGGGGCATTATGGTGGCATCATTTACATGGTTAATAACAATATTTTTGTACTTTCACTTAACTAAAGAGACCTTCAGAACGTTAGCGCCAGATAGTTATAATCTGGAGACGCATAGTTCATCATCGAAATTCTACATTCCAATTGATCGACGGCAGCGTCATGACAGCAGTATTACAACATCCGAACAGAATTCAACAAAACATTCCAGCAATCCATTTGTGTCCAAATCTGCATTTATGCAAAGCTTAAGTAAGAACTCTCACTTTTGCTCATCACCTGAACGTATGATGATGACACGATTATTTTTTGGAACCGGTTGTCTTGCAACAACTTTCATCGCGTAACTTTGTATCTCTTTTGCAGGCAATCTCAACAGGTATGGTGTGATAAATAATCAAGACGATCAACGTGTTCGCGACTTGGGATACAAGAATCATGCATTTAACGCATTGGTCAGCAATAATATTGGTCTATTCCGAGATGTTCCCGATACGCGGCATAAAATGTATGTAAACAATGGTTGTTGTGCGCTTTTGAATGCATTTTTGTATCGCGTCTAGAGTTTGTTTAAATGTTGCTTAGGATTTCTGAGTGTAGTGTCCGGGACGTTAAATAGAAAAATGTGTTTTGATCTTGAGTACAATAGTCGTCTACTTATCAACTTTGTTTAGTATTGGCCAATTGTGACCAGTTAGTCTACTTCTTGTTCTGCGCTTATGTCAAGGATTCGAATGCAAACAAGAGGTGCATTTTATCATCCACAACTGCTTGCAGAATTAGACTGCAAACTTGGTACCTGGTGTAGTAGTTTCCCTTGCAAACAGTTGCGCTTTAATTCTGGTGTGAGTGCAATCTCTTGTTGTTATTTCACATGGAATGTATGCATTTAAAGATTTGCAAAAAACACATCTAAAAAGACATATGATACGATAGCACTGAATAGTTTTGCCGAAGTCAATACAAAAGATGTTTTTGTAATTAGCAGGCTTATCGATCTCACTTTTTTATGCAGTCGAAAGATTAACAAACTTTTAACTGTAGGAATATTCATATGAACTTGAGAACTCATTTCTTCACTTATGGTGTGACAATAATAACTCTCTTTGCAGATGTCAAACACAAGTATATGATAATGATCTCCCTAGCGCATCAATCATTATGTGTTACTTCAACGAGCACAGAATGACACTCTTGCGTTCAATCAAATCCATCCTTGAACGAACTCCGCCGGAATATCTGAAAGAAATTATTCTCGTAGATGATTTTAGTGATTCCTCAGAGTTACTGAACGGTCTTATAGACGAATTTAAGCATCTCGATCCGCATAAAGTGCGGCTAATACGAAATGAGAAAAGAGAAGGACTGATACGAGCTCGAGTTATCGGAGCACGAAATGCCACCGGCGATGTGCTTGTATTCCTCGACAGTCACATAGAAGTGAATAAAGAATGGTTGCAGCCATTATTGCATATAATCAAACATGAAAACTCAACACTTGCTGTTCCAGTTATCGACATTATCAATGCGGACACATTTCAGTACACGCCCAGTCCATTGGTTCGAGGTGGCTTCAATTGGGGTTTGCACTTTAAGTGGGAAAATCTTCCGGATGGTAATCAAAATGATTGTCTCGATGAAAATAAAGCGCTATTGAAAATCATTTTTAGGGACGTTGAAGGATGAGAACTCGTTCAGTGGACCATTTAAGTCACCCACAATGGCAGGTGGGTTGTTTGCAGTGAATAAGCAGTATTTCACGTACATTGGCGAATACGACATGGGCATGGATATTTGGGGAGGAGAAAATCTGGAGATCTCATTCCGTGTGTGGCAGTGTGGCGGAGCCATCAAAATTATGCCCTGCTCTCGGGTGGGTCATATATTCCGGAAGAGACGGCCCTACAGCTCCCCGGACGGTGTCAACACAATGCTGAAAAACTCTCTGCGTGTAGCCCACGTTTGGATGGATGAATACAAGGTACGGCAGAAATGATTGCTTAGCTCGATTATTTCCCCAATTCAATTCCCCACAGGAGCACTATATCAAACACGAGAAGATAGGTCGATTTTTCGACTACGGGAATGTGGACGAGCGTGTGCAGCTGAGGGAGAGGTTGAAGTGCCATAATTTTACCTGGTACATGGACAATGTGTATCCGGAATTGGATCTACCAGGAGAGAAAAAAAAATCTTTAAAAATCTCAAAATCAATCTACCAACCCTGGCACTCGAGGTTAGCATGATAGCAAAATTGTGATCCTTCGTCATTTGAATATGATTTTATGATTACCAGAAAGAGGCAATACACGAATAGCTTCCTGATGCGACTATCGGGGACCAATCTTTGTGCCTCAGTTCTGGGACCAAAAGTGAACGGATTTTACAAGAAAGGAAGCACAATATCGCTGCAGGAGTGCATGAAATCCAAGAATCAAATATGGTATGCCACCACTACCATTATGATCCTGAAATATTTCTCTACGTATTTATCTCTTTCAGGTATGAAACAGAAAAGTCTGAAATAATTTTAGATAAGCTCTTTTGTCTGGAGGCTTCGTTGAGCTCGAATTACGCTTATCCAGTACTGGGAAAGTGTCACGAAATGCTCGGCGATCAACAGTGGAGGCACACAAGTTCTGTAAGTAGAAAATAAATGACGTGGCGTGTTTTTTTGTTGACAAATTTATTTTTTTTTCTTGAAGGAGAGCAGCCCGGTGTATAATATGGCAACTGGAACATGTATGAAGGCGTCAGCAGTGAATGAGGGTGCTATGTTGGAACTTGATTTGTGCACAAAGAATGTCCCAAATACGTGGGACATAATTTCAGTTGAATAATGTTGGATTAAAGATTTGTGTATTATTATTTTGTTTCTTTTTTTACAACCAATTGAATTTATAAGTCTTTTTTATAAGAAACTGATATTTTGTTGAATACATGACTTTTATTTTGAAAAGAGTATTGAGTGCCTTTATTTGTGCCATTTCCAAATTTCGCACAACTGAATAGTAAATCCGCGGGGCAGGGTACCTCTAATTATGAAGCGAGACTACGAAGAGCAGCTACGTGAGAGGCGAGATGTGAATGCATTACCGCGCGGCCAGCAAAGCGGAAAGGGAAACTATCTTGGGCTGCCATCCACCTTCCAACCCCGACAAGAATTCCGTGGTATGAAAGCGAGTGTGAGCTGAAAAATCGTCAGTTCTTATTGGACGTGCGATTCATGAATGATTGAACTATAGTAATGGTTGGTAATCATCTATCGTTGACGTTTTGCTCCTAGTCATCAAGGCCAAGCTGCATGGTTAGGATTTGCTGAAGCATTGGTAAGTACGAACTACGTTTACATCTTAGTACAGCCTATAAGTTTGCGGTTGTGTCATTCGCGCGCTTTCATGAGTTCAGATTTCGGATATTGGCTAATGAGATATTGGCTATTTTTTTAAAAAAGTGATCTTGGTCGAATTCCCGACTGATCGAAGTTGTAAAGGATATCAATTTTGACTTTGGATTGGATCTACAGTAAGGTGTCGCTTGAGAAGATTCTACCTCCGGATTCCAATTGTCGGAGCAAAAAGGAAAAAGGATAATTGTGTGTTACAGCATCTAGGTTAGGTGGAAGTGGCTGACGTCTGTACGAGAAGACAGCATCCATTCTTGGGCCACACTTAGGGATCTATGCCTGTTCGGCAAGCAAGTTTCTTCTTTTGGTGAATTGGAAAAGATGACAGACTTTAACGTAGCTTAGTTCTGTAAGATTATTGAAGTAATATGCTTTCACAAGTCTGTACCTACGTCATGAGACAGCACTACAGCTACATAGCAAGTGTACAACGGTTTCCTTCTCATCCTCGTCTCTGAAATTCCTCCAGAAGTCATTGTAAGGGGGGACTAACCTAGAGGCCTGAGTACCAATGGCAATAATGCCAATGAGGGTCTTAAGGCCTTGTTCATATTGATCAAATTAAGTGACCGTTTTGCGTCCTGTACATGTAAATCTGTAAAATGTAAAATACTACCAGAGAGAGAAATTCTCCTTGAAGAGTTTGAGTTCCACGCATCAGAATCAGCAGGGCGCTGATTAAATCCATCTCATGCAAACCAAATTTAAACAAATTTTTGAAAAAAAAAATCGTTAATTTAAAAACGAAAATACAATAATTTCGTGCTGAATGATTTTAAGAAGAAAAAAATATCTATTACATTTCTCTACAATCTTGTACATTTGCACGTATTGATTTTTTTGACAGCAACAATTCGTGAAAAGAGATATGTCAGAGGAGAAAGAAAAAATTTTTACTACGAAGGAGAAAAAGTTTTAGAATGAATTTTTAGGAAAGAGTGCAATGTTTCGCGTACAATAAATACCAATTTTCTTTCGTCAGTGTAATTGTGAAAATGTTTCATTAGAAATTAAAACAATACTATCAAGAACATTGTGAATTAATTGCCATGAATCGTCATCAAGTCCTAAGTGGTGCCTGTAATGCTGGAGATCGATGTTATGCAGTTGGATCAGTCGAAGGAATCCCCTTCACGGTGAGACAAAAACATCACAATATATTGCCCGACAGAAAAAAAAGCGATTCAAATTTTCCATATCGACATTCAATACGTGTGACTAAAACAATTAATTTGTCAAAAGTTTAGAGTGAAAAAGATGACTGAGAAGAAGAAAAAAAAGAATACAATTTTTTTTCTAAATCAATTAGAGGGGTGACCGAGGAGGGGACCCAATCAGGCAGTCAGCCAAACAGCCAAGCAACCGAAAATCATTTGCACTGCATGACATTTTCTCTTTCTGTATTATTATCAAACATAGAATAATAGTATTTCTAACTCGCAGTTAATATCTACATGTCATAAAACTGTTCACCTTAGTGTTATTTAAAAGTATACGATTAAAGTATTGTTGTTTGTCGTCGTGATTCTCGCCCCGAATGGAGGCGTTTCATTTGCAGGGGGACGCGCGAGGCTGATGTCTTTGTCGGAAAGGCAAAACGCGACAAAATACGTCTACGGTACGGCAATGTACCCCAAAAAATGTTCATTTTTGTCTCTTAATGTTCAAGTTGATTAGAATGATCCCTGACAGTGTATCTCGTCGACATTGTCATTGCCGTCATCGTCGCAGCAGTTGTCGCTAAATGATGACGCAACGTTTCTTAAATTATTTTCACACTTTTATCAACAGAATGTGTATCTAAATTAATGATCAATATTATCCCCTCGATGACCAAGGGCAGGACACTTATTTCATTCGTCGTTAAAGAAGTTATTTCCCCCCGAGATTTTTGAGTGGAAAGAGAGATAGTAAATACATATTATCTGTAGTTAACTAAGACACTCGCCAGTGCGAAGTGATTGGCTTTTTAATTTGTCATGAGTGAGAAACTTGTTTACTATAGATTTAGCATGTGACTTTGCTTTCAGAGTTCTCATTGGCTTTGCGGAAAAAAAAGAAAAGAAAGCAAAACGAATTCAATTCCAAATGCACTTTTAAAGGTAGATCTAATTCAATTAGGATGCAGGGATGTGTGTTATGAATTACCATAAGACGGGTGTATAGAGTACTTGACTGTTGCGGGTGAGCTAAACGGGGTTCATCTGTGTCAGGTGGAGTGCAAAGACAGTTGAATGGGGGCAAGGACCTTCTGTTAATCGGTGTCATGTTATTTTTTTTCTTCTTCCATTTTAACTCAAGAATAGCGAAAGTTCCTTATGTAATTAATGGAATCGGAGGATAATCAATTTCGTTCTGCCAAATTAAGCATATCTTTAAGAAATTTATTTTTGCGACGTGCATAGCAAATATATTGTCGCTAAGCATATACCATATTTGTGTGTTATCTTGGGCACGTTTTGTTTTTCTCCAATTGAAATGGTTACCAATTTTAGCAAGCGCTTTTGGTGGGTTTTTCGAAAACTTGTGTGGTCAAGTTTTTTAAGATTTTATGCAATTCTAAGAAATGTACACAATCTTCCAAATCCTGTCGCTGTAGCTTTTAGAAGATGCGCTTGGGAAATTATGGAATGCGACTATACTGGCTAAATTTCGGTGATATGTCGCGAATTGCTTTTCAATGCATCAGAATCTGTTAGTACGCGAAAGAAAACATAATCACAGTTGTCCAGAAGTCATAGGTGGCACCAATATGGTCACTGTGACAGTTGAAAGCTTTTCGAAAAAAGATTTGTTGGTTGTTCTACCTTTGTACCACGTTAAACATAATCGTTTCCTTCTTCTCATCATCTCAGACTGAATCGCCATAAAACAGTGGGTGCCTTCCAATATCACGCACAACGTTAGTGGTTGTTGTAAACGCTACACCCAGATCCATTACGGACTGTCGCGCTGCCCATATTACTGAGGGATTGTCCGGAGGGTTCATTCAACAAGCGTATTACTAATATGTTGCTTCTATCTACAAGGACACTTTGTCTTAGTTGCTTACCTACATGTGTTTTAGGTTAGGTTAAGTTAGCGGCTTGGCCACCACACTTACTCTTTGTAGATTCCGGTGATGCCCGTTGAAGTGCCGTTGGAGTTCTTAAATTTGAGCCAGCCCGATGTCCTAATAAATCCTTAGAGATTTTATTGAAGATCGTGCAAGAAGTAGAGTTCTGTTTGTCCATGGGCAGAGGAGTGTCCTCCCTTTGTTCGTCGTCTTCATAGCCTCTACAGATGTGGTCGTATGGTTATGTCCCGTAGTCACTCCGACTACCGCTCTGAGCATCTTCTTATCGCAATCCGAAAGTTTGTCAGTTTCGGCACTGTTGTATTTCGATAAGATTTTTCCACCCTACAGTTGCTGCTCCTATTAACCTATCATCCACTTTCTGATTGACATTTGAAAATGGAAGGTTAATTTTTAGGATTGCCTGGGATGGGTCGGTTTTGGTTTAAGTTCGTCACGGCAGCCCGCGAACAGTTTGGATTTGATTTCTATAGCCACGATTGCTTTAATGGCCGCTTGCCTGTAAATGAGAATGGTAATATTAGCCGGTGGCATTTCCAACACTGATATCATTTTGGACGCTTTTTTTATTGGCAGGACCTCCGCTTGAAAAACACTGGCGACATGTCAAGATCGGAATTGCAATCACTGTATGTATACACAGGATTGTTGTATTAGGTTTAAAGTAATTGCGATATCTGTAACTTTACTCATAGCTAGGCAGCAATTAAATTACTAACATCGTTCTCTTTAAACTCTGAAGTAGTCAAAGTTGTCACGCATCTGTTCACGATATATCCGAAGTGTTCCAAATTCGAATGTGCTGGCATTAATTCATTAAGGGGATATCGTGAAGCTGACGAACCCGCAAAAACCTACCGAGATGAATCACTTCTGACAAAACTAAACTTCAAGTTGCATCTAAGACTGCGCCAAAAGACTAAGACTGCTTTCGCTACGTTCGCAGTCTCTGTGTGAGTTATGATCAACGAAGCTAGGCTCCGATTCCGTAGATCACGATAGGGGAAAAGCAGATGTTGGATCGTCTTGGTTTAGTCCTCCTCGCCACAGCTGCGGCAGAGATCAATGGATTTCTAACAATGTTCCGATCGGACAGTGTCCTATTTCTGTCTCCTGTCTCGGGCATACGAGTCGAGTTTCGGTCCATAGCCAGAAGCGTCTTTGTTTTGCTCAGGCCGCGCTGATCTTGTGTGTGCTTCTATTATTGTTGTGTCATTTTATGTGTTTGAAGTGACGTGTCCGCTTTGCTGATGTCCATTTTAGATCATTGCCTGGCCTATTCGCCCGTTCTTTCGTTCCTATCGATAGAGGTCAGGTGAAAACCTTGTTGTGTCTGATGCACCTCAATAAGACACGGTATTTCATGATGCTGGGTGTCTATGTAGCTGGTGATATCTGATGGTGGCTCTCTCTCTATTGGTAGTATGTAAGCTTGAAAGACGCTGCACATATTAGCAAATCCGAATGCTTTAGCCTTTTTGACACCATCATTTCAAACAGTTGTACCCTGATGACCTCGTAACAAATTCATCGTTGCATCCCTTATATTCAGTGCACCACAAAATTCATGATTATTGAGTGCGAGTCTTTCCTTCCGGCTTGTGAACAAGATACATCCTTTTCTTATTCCTATACGTCCCCAAGCCATACAAATATTCCCACAGTAGTGTTTCCTTTAGCTGCTGTTTATACACCCTTATCCGTTCAGCCCTTTCTTCATCCCCTTTTATAGTGATGATTTTCTGTGAAAATCCCATTTTGCATCAAGTGATTTTTCATTTTGTTTTCCTTTTTCATTGACGTTTCGCATCCGTAGTGCCGTAACTAGAATAACGATGAATAAAAGGAGGAAGACACTTATTCTGTCACATTTGCAAATATCTGACATAAGTGCATTTTAATGTTGGCCTTAAATTTAACGTCGCAATAAAATTGTCCACTATCGAATGGGAAAGAAAATAGTGCCTGTTGAAAATTAATCTTTGAAATGCTTTAACAGAGTAGTTCATCGGAATTAGATTCAGTTCGGCAAAAGGTAGACGGGATGTTTCTGCTTTTCTCGGTGTCAATCAAAGTTAAGAGTAAAACAGCATCTCACAAGTAATTAACATACAATACAATGTGTGACGACCGTAACGAAAGAGTTAAATCGCGTTAAATAATCTCAAAGACATTCGCATCGACATGCGCAATCTAATAAACGTACGTACGGTTTTGTAAGCTGCTGATTGTAAGGTGAACACAGGCCCATCGACAGGCAAACTTGCTTGTACATGTGATTTAGCTCACATCCAATAGTGCTTTCCGAACTGATGAACCTAGGAGGTGGTGCAAAGCACGAGACATATAAACGTGATGCGCGATTTAAACATTCTGGACCAACCTGACGCCACATCAAATTAAGAACAAAAACTCAATATTTTTTTTTGGAAAATATTTTGCCGATTAATTAGCAGGTTTTTATTGAATTCTTAGCGTCTCGGTTTGTTTGTTGATCCTGTGGTTTCGCATTACTCGATTTCTTTTATTTATTTAACAAGTTCTGTGAAAACTTTACTCAGTTGACTGATACAATTATCTTCGAACAAGTTTTTAGGCGTCTCTCTGTATCAGTAGATTACAGATTGATGGTGCAGAAAAAGACACCCAGTATGAAATGAATTCCGTTTCTGTCTGTTATTTCGAGCCTTTTCTTATGGGGTTCACTGGGCTCACTGGTATTATATGAATGCTGTTCAATTTATAGACCGGCCCACTTCCAACCCACTATCTGGCTTTTTGACACGATGAAGGGAAGATTTAATTTAAGTGTATTAACGTCTGTCTACTTCGGTTTCAATTAACACCCGTAAACTGGTGTGTCGCGCAATGCTTTCATTTGCTGATACAAGGGCACAGTATATCAATTCAATTCCCTCGTCTTGGATGCGTAGATTGTTGAGAAAAACATCCGTTCTTGTGTACCCAAATCCAAAAAAACGTTCATCATATATGTGATTAGCAGAAGAATAGAAACATTGACCTTCCCTATACATCTGAATTTGGGCGTCGATGAATTGTAAGTGCTCTTACAGAGTACACGAATTAATTCAGTCACAATTCTTCATTGAAGAAAGCAGCAGTAAACATTAATTTTGTTTTTTCATGTTTCACAGGCGTATGCAGCAGGATGCAACATTGTTATATTGGCGAGCACTTTTGAAAGAGTGCAGATTATACCAGGTGCCACACATGGTTATATAAAAATATCCGCACTCGATTGCAGTACAGATACTGGAAAAATAGCCGCTGCTTATGAAGATAAAATTTGTATCTTCGAACCTACACCCGTTATACAGAATGAACGTCCGGCAAACCATAACTTGGACTATCGGTATTAATTGAAGATTTGAAGACATTTCAAGTAGAATTGTAGATAAATTAAGGGCACTTTTTGCTTGTTTTTTCTTTTAGATGGGTACAAACTGGATCGTTCTCGAATAACTCTCATGTTACAACACTATCATGGAACTTAGAGGGTACCCGTCTCCTAACCGGTGGCGCATCGTTGCAAATGTGGCGAGAAAAGGTTTCAGACGATAACGAATCAGCAGGTTGGTGTTTTTTTTTGTTTTCCTTCTCTCACATGATTCATAAATATTCTTGACACGTTAATGCTTTAAGTACACCCACACAACCAAACATATGCACACAAAAAATGAAATTGAAAAGAAATTTGTTTAAATGATTCAACATGTGTATTCGTTTTAGATTCATATTTGAACATATTCACTTTGCCTGCAATCACAATTTCCAATGTCGAAACTGATACAGGTATTGCACAAGATTGGTTGACAATTAAGAAAAAGCCTAGAAAAAAAAGAAATGTTTTGAATTTTCTAAAATCTAAAAGAATTGGGTTAAAGGTGAAGCAAAATGTCCAATGGATGACATTCGGACTGGTTTTGTGTGTATTTGGGCACTAATTCCGAGGCTTTTATTTTGTTTTTTTTTTGACTGACAAGGATTTCCTCTTGATTTAAAATTATGGCGTTAGAGTTGCATATTAAAACAATAACAAATCTTGGTTGCGGCTACCTAGGTCTTGCATTAACAATTCTTCTTAGGTTCATGTGATATTCACTCAAACTAACAGTTAATTGAATTTCCGCAGTGTACATCTTTTTTGCTTTAACAACAACTCATTATTTTGCTATGAACAAGAGTGCCAATGGAGACTTAAGACACTTCGCTTGGCACTCTAATACCCCACCTGGACGTATAGGTCGTTGGGGCTATCTATCACACCGATTACGAACAATCTCTTGCTGATATGCTACATATAATCTAACTCGTTGCTTTAATTGCCCAAGTTCGTGTATCGTTTATGGTTTCTGAGAATTTGTTCTCAAAATACTTTCAATTCTGCTGCTGTAAAGCAGAACTGGAATCAGAAATCAGATCGAGAATGTTGGCAAGATTGACTACAGTCCTGATTACGGTGCTAGCTTTAGCATGGGGTTGAAAAAGCATTTGTAACCGCGGAGGTTAATGGCCTCTTTTCTTGAAGGCGCCTAACATTTACATCCTAATGATGCGATCACCGTCGTAGACATCACTGTCTTGGCTGAAGACCCCTATACTTGTGTACGCCGACTTAGGTGCAGGAGTCGTCTATTGTGTTGCCCCACATGCTTTTTTCGAACTGGAGCTATGTTATCCACGCGGTCAATATATCTTTACGATGCTAAGCCAGCTGCCTACAATTTCGTACGTCAAGTTGGTTGAGGTCATTCTCCACGTGTGTGCGCAATCGATTTCGCGGGCTACCTCTATTGCATTGTCGTCACTGGTTCGGTGTCAAAGACTCTTCCGGCTGGAGTAGTGTTGTCCATGCGTTCTACATGGCCTTGCCATCTTAGGCGTTGAATTCGTAGACGCATGGCTAAACTCATGTCGTACACTTCGGATCTACACAAGGGCTTTTTAATCCGTTTCTGAGATTGTCCTCGCTGCCGCGCCATAGAGCGGGACTAGGATTGTCAAGGTCTTATTGATACTAGCGTGTCCTTCGGCCTCTACTACTCAATTTGCCTCTTGAGCGGATAAAAACATCCCGGTACAGATGTCGTTTATACTGATTGTCGCAGAGCTGAGATAGACGGAGGACTTCACTACCTCAAAGTTATAGCAGCCTACGGTGACGTTGTGTTGATGTTTTGCACACCTTGTTTTGCCTCCGTTTCAATACCAACAACCACCTCATTGACCGCTCGTTGTATTCGACCAATCGATGTTGTCCGCGTATTCTAGCAATCACACATCTTGCTCCCTTTTCATGCCTTGCTCTCCTAGAGTTCCCCTCACATCCAATTTTTTCAGACTTGTATTGAGGGTTTTGCTCACCTTCTGTTGAGGTGGAAGAGATTTAGTTGAGCTTTCTCTCCAAACCGGTTTCCTTTATGAACCTGGCCCTTTGTGAGTTAGTGCCTCACAAAATCAATGTTTGTTCACAGAATCTGCGGAAAACCTTCTTCTGACACCCTAAGTGTCCTTAGCTACTCCCTGAGTCTGCAGTGACAAGTTTGGAAGCCTGCTAGGAGACGGCGGTTATTTTTATTCTTTATTATTTTCTATTCTTCTTTCCTGCATTTTTATCTGTGGACATGGTCACCTACGGCACAGAATGGTTCAGGGCCTGTGAGATGCTCCCTTCCTAGCTAAGATGTAAACCATTTCATTGCCTTCTATCCCCATATAGCCCGATATCCGTCAGAGTTTTACTCTGTTTCTCATACTCAGCTTTTTGAGCTTCTGTTGACTTCCGCACACTATGTCCTCAACCTGGTCGACTCTACTTGTGTGCGCCGACTTAGAAGCAGGCTTCTGCTGATGCGTTGCCCCATATGCTCAGAGCCAGAGTGAGTTGGAGCCAAGTTATCCATGCGACCAACACGCTTATGGTAGACGCATTATGGGTTGGATGCTTTCAACACACCTTGCTCTTCACAGAGAAACCCCCATAGAATGGTCCTAAATCCCCACATTAGATAGTGTCGGGTGAAGATGCTACGCTTTCATACTGCCATTGCAACCTTTGCTGAAAGCCGTTTTAATTTTTCTTGTTTGAGTTTTTCGGTTAAAAAGAGAACCTGTAAGAACAAATATAACATCCTTCGTTCCTAATATAACTTTCTTCTGTTACTGACTTGGTCTTTAGTCTCTACAAGAGTCATGCTAACAATAAACCGATAATAAACGGCAAATAAAGGCACTCAACGCATTAACCTGCTGCAATTCTAACGAAGAACTAATTACATTTTGTTTGCTGTAGGAGTGAAATTTGAAATCGGTGGTGGAGACAGAGATGTCAAGACTCCAACAAATGAGACCAATGGAGACGAAACCGCCTGGGAATCGATATGGAGCTGCCAGACAGCCATTCCGGTCTATCACATGGCATTCAGTCCAGACGGAACGCTGTTTGCCACGTCAGGACGCAACGATAGATTGGTAAAGATTTGGTATGAGAATAAACATGGTAAGTGAAGTGAAAGAAATCGATAGAATGAACTAAGAGCACACATTTATTGAATTGCAGTACTGTTCCCAACGAAGAGCTTCGACTCGTCTCAGTACCGGTCGGGCACATTCGATGACACTGACCTGAACTACACCTACGTCTACATCGCTCACCCGCGAGCTGTGACGAATATTTCCTGGCGAAAGACCAGCAAGTACATGCCGAAGGGATCGGTATCAAACATGCTGGTTACATCGTGCTTGGACAACATCTGTCGCATATGGATAGAGACCGTGCTGCCCGATGATGGTCTGGTCAATATGACGCAGTTCGATCCGTTGGCCTCGCAAAATCCAAAATTCCGAACACACCGCCATAAACACCGGTTTATGCAGCGGCTGAAGCACATGAAGACATGCTTCCACATCCGACGGCATGCCAAAAACGGCGCAATCATTGGCAATCTTACCGCGACGACCGGGGATTCACCGCTGAGACAAGGCCCAATACCATCGCTTCCCTCGTCGTACAGTGTGCACGATTTTCATTCGTACGGCTTCCATGGGACCGGGGTAAGTCCTGGAATGCACTTCCACTTAGCTGCCTCGATCAATGCCGAAACCGACATACCGCTGGTGCCCTCGATGCAAACATCGGATCCGTCAAATCAGAACAAATTCATATTGCACTGGCTGAACAACAAGGAGATGCACTTCTCCCTTCAAGCCGAGGCGATACTGCAGGAGCTAACCAAAAAGATAATTGACCGAGAAGATAACAACAACAAAACTACGACAAATCTAAACGGGCCAGAGAGTCAGATGAACATGGAGGAGACGGCAGCCGAAGCCGAACGTCGCGAAGATGCGAAAAAGAAGTTTGTAAAGTCGGTTTACAAGTCGTTTTCAATTGACGAGAGCAACAGTGATGAGCATTCCAGTAAACATTCCGGTCCCCATGGCGGCGGTCCCCATGGGGGTGTATCTAACCTAAATTCAATATCGAACACCACATCGTTGAATTCTTTGGCGGCTGATAACAATCCCGCAGGCGGGCACATAATTGACTCGCTCGACATGAAAATCGATTGTCTGCTCAGGGACTGGCATCACAGTCCCGATCTGCTGTACTCGATTCATCCAATCGATGGGAGCTACTTGATCTGGGTCATTGAGTGGTTGGACGACTACTATCCAGGTTCGTTTCGTCAGGCCCAAGTTTCCTTTTCGACACGCATCCCCGGCGCATTTCCACTTGGCGATGCGATGTCCATGTCAACCATGGTCAGCCTCTACAATACCGGTGCGAGTCCGTTGAACTTCCGCGAAAAAGTTAAGTCAGTGAAGAAGAACGAAAACATCACCGACGAGCACGCCAAAGATCCGCAGAGTCTATCGATTGTGTCCGAAGAGCAGGAAGTCGAAGAGGAGGACGAAAACGCTGAAGAGGAGGACAAGACCGAGAAGAAGAAGGAAGACGAAGAGGAGCAGGATAAGAGCAACGGCACGGAGGACATGGTGTCCACAACACCATCGCCCACCATCTCCATGGTTACGAAGCACTCGAATGGAACCCTCAATCTGTGGCAATTGACTTTCTCATACAAGACAAAGTTCACGCAAGTCCTGAGCATCGGGCACGTGTGTAGGGCGTCTGGACATCGGTTCCGTGTCAACGACATCACCTGTCACCCGGTTTTGCCGCTCCTGGTAAGTGCTTGATCTAGCGATCTGTGATCAGTGGCTAAGTCTTTCCATTTCCCTTTTGCAGGTGTCCACTTCACATCATAACATTCCCGACGCCAATAGCAGCGTTATGAGTCCGATGGAAAAGCATCATAACTTCAACAAGGACATTTTCGCTCCGGCGGGTTTCTGCTCCGAGCTAATCCTCTGGCGGGTAGACGCTGTTGGGCCCCTCTGCCATTCGGGCGGTGTCAGCGAACTGGCGCGTATCAACTCACCAGAAATATCGGCATTCAGCAATGTGGCATGGATTCCGACACTGCTGCCCAGCACAACACTCGGCAGCTACAGCAACTCACCGTCGGCATGCTTTGTGGCCAGCGATGGAGAGAATCTTCGAGTGTATCAGGCAGTGATCGACGCTCGAACCCTCCTGGCTGAGATATCCTCTTCGGAGAATATCAGCAAAAAGCGTGGTTCCCTCACATCCCTGTACTCGGAGGTGTCCTCGGAGAACTTCGTCCACAAGACGCTGCATGACAAGATAAAGATCGTGTCCCAACAGTCCACAGCTCGTCCTGGCTGCATCATTCAATTGGACGCCATTTCGGATGCGAAACACGACTGGCAAAACACGCAGTTCCTGCACGTTTTCCAGGAGCAACTGATCACGGGCGAACGGACGGACAAGCAGAAGAGTGACGACGAGGCCACGAATCAACCCGGTTTCATGGAGTCTCAGCTCAGTGCCATGGTTGATCTGCAGCGAAACTCTGAGTTCGAGGAACCATTCTACATTGTCATCATTGAGAAAACGCTGAAGGGCAGCACCATTCACATGTGGCGCATAGTCATAGCCTCAAAGCCGCAGGCGTCGTTCCTGTCCGAGTCAGCGATGTATGTTCCCGACAGTAACATCACCCAGGATCTGGACGATCCCGAGTTCGTGCGACGCATGTCAATGGACAATGGAATCGCTGGTGAGGA
Organism: Eristalis arbustorum; assembly: GCA_916610145.1. NCBI lineage: Eukaryota > Metazoa > Arthropoda > Insecta > Diptera > Syrphidae > Eristalis > Eristalis arbustorum. Next base: position 38,391,155 of record OU744320.1, on the reverse strand, counting down.
AGCGGAAATGGAAGCACCTCACATATCGATCATTACGAAGAAAGTGTGCACCCAAGAGCTGCCCATGCCCGACGGGGTGGACGTCATTCACGCCTCTCCGTCTGCTGGACATCTCAGTTCGTCCTCCATCTACCCGGCCTGCTTCGCCCCGTACATCATCGTGACAGCATGCTCCGACTCGATTTCGCGCTTCTGGAAGTGTGACGTGCTGCCCGGCGAGGGGGGCGTGGGCGACTTGGAGACCACCAAGTACGAGTGGTCCGAGTGGAAGATGTTCAGTAGGCAGCAGGACTCAGCGATTGAAATATCCGGACAGCCATTGAACATAAGCGCTGCGTACTCCGGCCGTGTTGCTTGTGCGTATAAGTATGGGAAATCATTCACCAGACCGCACAAGGGTGACCCGGACTCGAGATATATCAATTTGTGCGTGGCAATATACGAGTGCGAAAGCACCGGTGGCAGTGAGTGGGTGCTGGAAGACACAATTCACCTGAAGAACGTACACCTGCCCCGCATTCAGATTGATCATAGTCTCGATCTGAGTTACCTACACGACAACAGGTATTTGCAGAAGAAGCAGCGGCTGAATCAGGTCATACAGACGTTCACGCACGACGACAATCGATCGCCGCGCAGTGGCGAGATCACCCCAGAGCTGGGTGTTAAATCGGGCTCCGGCTTGTTGGCAGTTCCCAGCTTTAGTACTCTGCAGTCGCTGAGGAAGAGCATAACAGAGAATGGAAACACCTGTCCGCTGACGCAGAAGCATCTGGTTCAGCTGGACTGGGTGTCGAAGGAGGACGGTTCACACATCCTGACCGTCGCTGTGGGCAGCAAAATCCTGCTGTACACCCCTGTGTCCAGTGATTTGGCGCAGGCCAACATGAAGGCCATGAAGGAGTCTCGCTCGGCTAACCGCCCGATCTTGCGGAAGGCCAGCTCCCTAGCACAACCGCACTTTAACGATGAAATCCGCTGGATGAAGTTGCGTCAAATCGACCTGCAAACGGCCGACGGTCTGCCACCGCTTCCCATGCAAATCTCGTGGGTGCGTGATGGCATTCTGGTCGTGGGCATGGACTCGGAAATGCACGTCTATTCGCAGTGGAAACCACGCTATCTGCAGGCATTAAGCGTCGAGGATCTAATGGACACGCGAAATCTTCGCGACGAAGACCTGCGATCTCTCGCCAATGACACTACCCAGAGGCGATTGAACAACGTTCAATCCATGCCGCTGATGAGCAAGGCCAGCACAGCTAATCTGCAATTGCTTTCGGCGGACAAGAAAAAGAAGTACGCGAATTTGAGCACTGCGAACTTGCAGGCGGGTTCTGATGCTCAGCAATTCCACGATTATATGACAGATTATGGTCTGTTCCAAGCCTCGCGCATTGCCTGTCCGGTTTTGCCGCAGTACCATCCGAAGCAGCTGATGGAGCTGCTGAACTCGGGCAAGATCCGATGGGTGAAGGCGATCTTGGCGCATTTGGTGCGCTGCATGAGTGGTCCGTACTTGCAAGGAGCAACAACAAACGGGGACGACGAGAGCATGCAAAGACAGGTCAGTACTTTGGGTGATTTTCTATCGATCGTCTCTAGAGCGGGAAAATATATTTTTCTTGATTACAGCGTGCCTGGTCCAGGTCGAGAACCTTATCGATAAGCTATGTCGGGGGAGCTAACAGCCCAAATGAGCAGCGTGGTTCGACGACACAGGTAAGTCAACAGATGGACTTAGTATACGAGAGCAGTGCTTCTTACGAATTGCCATTATAGATTCCGGAGGAACTGATGCTTGACTACGCTGAAATAACCTCTATTCCACCGCTCCCGCTGTGGGTCCTCTTGTCAGCGGATAAAGAAGGCTCCGGACAGGGCAACCAGCAGAAAGAGGAGGTGAAGGACTACGATGAACTCTTCGACATGGATGCTGAAGAGGACAACCTGGACGATCTTCTTGATGATGAATCGGATCCGCGACGCAACGATCGCCGGCCATCCATACCAGAGAAACAGGGTATAGCACACTTCGGGCCGCGTCAAGGACAGCTGCTGTCTAGGCTGCTCACGCACACACATTTGCCAGGACTCTCCTCGTTGGATCAAATGCACTTGCTCGCATTGGCCGACACAGTGGCCACATGTAACACTGACTTCTCTGAAAAGTTCGCCATCGATGCGGCAAAGACTGCCATAGCCCGGGAGAGTATGAATAACACCGACGAGGCCGGTCACATCTCCACCGAATCACTCGATGACTGTGGCCTGAGGTTCCTGCTGGCCATGAAGCATTTTGCATACTTGATGCGGTGCTTGCCGCTCAATCAGCGTTCGCACTTTCAAAAGCAGGGCGTTGGCACCTCGAACATCGTTTGGGCCTTCCACTCTGAGGGCGAGGAGGAGCTACTCAATCTGATTCCATCGTACACCAAAGGTGAACTGAAGTGGTCGACTCTGAAGGAGCTGGGCGTGGGATACTGGCTGAAGAACGTCACCATACTGAAGCAGTGCATAGAAAAGCTGGCTAAGTCCGCATACCAGTCGAAGCAGGAGCCTCTCGATGCAGCACTTTATTACTTGGCAATGAAGAAGAAGTCCATCGTCTGGGGTCTGTTCCGGTCAAAGCGGGATGAAAAGATGACAGCGTTCTTCCAGAACAACTTCAGCGACGATCGCTGGCGAAAGGCCGCTCTGAAGAACGCGTTCGTACTGCTGGGTAAGCAAAGGTTTGAACACGCGGTGGCGTTCTTTTTGCTGGCGAACAGTCTGCAGGACGCCATCGAAGTGTGCCTCAATAAACTGGAGGACTTCCAGCTGGCGCTGATCATCACACGTTTGTACGAGGGTGAATTGGATATGAGCATGCCGTCAACGTACAAGAAACTGATCTACGAACATCTGCTGGGCTTGGAGGCTGACGGTACCGGGCAGGATGTGAGTAAGGCTCATCCCGATCCCTTCCTGCGATCAATTGGATTCTGGATACTGAAGAACTATTCGGCCAGCTTGAGTACACTTCTACTGAATAACGTTGGGCAAAACCACTACGCCTACAAGGATGACGACGGACTGAAGAATGAAAACAGCCAGTCAACAAATCCAAATGTGTTTAACTTTTACATTTATCTGCGCACCCATCCCCTGCTTATAAGGCAGCACATTGCATCGACTGCCCAAGAGAAGAAGTTGACGCAAGTTGTCCTCTCAGGGTTCAGTTACACTGGTGACGCAGGCAGCTCGGGCATGAGCGACAAACAACTGCAGCTGGAAGACAGTATCACTCCCTTGGAGAGGCAGCTGTACTTCACAACAGCTCATGCACACTTCAAGGCCGGTTGCCCTGCGCTCGCGCTGGAGGTCCTCAACAAACTTCCAACCAAGGTCATCGAGACGGCGGCCAACAGTGAAGTCGGCACTCCGTCGGAGAATGAAAAGAATGATCTGATCAATAAAGGTATCATGCAATGGGACAATAATACCGAAACCTCAGCAGCTGATGCTGGTGGTGGTGGCGGCTCTGCAGCCGAATTCGACTGGAGCGCCCCAGTCACCACGCTGAAAGATGATGATGGTTTCAAGATCGACTGGGGTGAAGAGGAACCAGCCGAAGACGACGAGGATGATGAGGATGTACGAAAGACTCCAACACCAGAAGACAACAAGGAACCGAACAAATTGGACAACCCACCAGATAGAGCACATGAAAAACTTGACATTATGGCACAGCAACTGAAATTCGTCGCATGCCTCAAGATTCTTATGGAAGAACTATCGACGTTGGCGACTGGCTTCGAAGTGGACGGCGGCCAGTTGCGTTATCAATTGTACATTTGGCTGGAACGAGAAGTGGACGCTCTGAAGCAACTTTGCAACTATTGCAATGCTGAAAATGATGCCTTAGAAAACAATCAAACGATCGAAATGACTCAGGTGGGTTAGCACTTTATGGGTTTTAGTGACTTGATATCACATGCTTTGAATCTAATCTAGGCGGACAAAGACAATAATTTCACCTCACAAAAAATTACTGATAAACCATCACTGCACGAGATTTTAATGCAAGAAAAACAAGACTTTGAAGCGAAAGTGAAGCGAGCGGCCAGACGAAAGAGGTGGCTGAAAGGTAAGATTTTTATTGCGCTCCAATTGAAGTGTATTGTTTTGCAACGAAAATGGGGCAACTTGCCACTAGCAGAAGTTAACCAAGGTGGATGAACCTGAGGTGAGTCCCAAGCCGTTGGTTTGACTGCGAATGGACCTGGTGGTATAAGCAGGAGATCTCGCATATCCGCGCACTCAATGAGTCACACATTTCGACAAGAATTGCAGAAAAATAAATCATGTCAATCATACGCTTACCCATTAATTTTTCGTTTACAGCAAATGAAACGCTATTGCGTACTCTATTAAGCTACTGTTCACTTCACGGGGCCAGTGGAGGTGGCCTAGCTTCGGTTCGAATGGAATTGGTTCTGTTGCTGCAGGAGTTGCAGCAGGAGAAGACCCAACAGCAGCTATTGAGCCCACTTCCGTTCCCCACAACTCTGCCACTATTAAGCGCCTGTGTTGCCGGAAATAAGACTGTTATAGCCGATCCAATAAAATACCTACAAGTAAGCCAGCCACCGCCCAATTGTTGCATTCAACTAAAATGCTATCTTTCTGTTCACAGTCCCACACACAGGATATGCTTCAGACAGTGGTTGATGTACGTTCGCCGTTTGTTGGCGTCAAAGAAGATACCTATTCGGAGATTTTCGTTTTACGAGATCTCGCCATCGCCCTGTCGTCATGCATATACCAGTCGCTCTGCGATTCCGAGAGTTTCGTCGTGAGTCAATCCTTAGTTTCGAACGGCTATCAAAGCCCTGGAATTGAAAATCTGGCAAAACTGAATGCGTCTTGCCAGTGTTCGCATTTGATGGTGAACGCCAATAAATACCAACGTAAGCGCAAGTACTCAACAGATGAACCGGCTGCCATATGCACATTGCCATCGAAATGGCCCGGCGTGACCAATCTGAGAGCTCTGCTGGCACGAGAGAAAGACGAAGACATCCCAAGACTGAATGTTCTACTGCTAGAGGCTTTTGTTGCGACCTATATGTCGCTGATGGTGTACGCCCTAGCGTCGTGTGACTGCCATGTCCTGTACCGATTGATTGGGCAGAAATTCACAAATTCAACATGGGCTACACTCTTTGGCGGAGGCATTAAGAAGCTTCTCCTGAAGGCAACCTCGCAGAGTCACCTCAGTCAGAGTCTGCAGTCGCAAGGCTCACAAGACATACCAGATGAGACAAGTGTCTGGAACACGGTGACGTCCTTGACTAAGCAACGTGTCAAGCTGAACATGAAGTTACTGGGGCCATTCAACAGCTCCACCGGCAGTACGACCATGAAGGAGGACAAGGCAACGTACAGGGAGCAGTTTGTCTCCCCGGAAATGTCAATGGTCTCGTATTTCTTGATTAAACCATCCGTGCTAGGTAAGTGACCGACAACACAACGGCTAGATTGATTGATTATTCATGAACTCACACGAACAGGAGGAGAACAAGATGAGGATGAATACGACACCGACGACTCGTACGCCTCCGAGGAAGAGGAAGATCTCGACGACGAGGAGGTGTTTGGTGACGCGTTGAGCACAGCCCCAACGACATTAAGCAAGCGTCGAAAGGACAATACTGAGCACTCAAATCCGATGTCTTACTCGTGGAATACAATGCGATTGGCCATAATCAAATTGACTTCAATCAAGTTGCAAGAAGTGATCAACATTGCGGGAATTGAAAACCAAGGTTTGTGTTTGTTTGAGTGCTCAAGCGGCTCAAGTGTATTAATTAACGGTGCAATTTTGTAGAACTACCTGTTGCTAGTCCACTTTCTCATGAAGTGCTACGGAATCTGAATCATTGGCAGGAAATCGTAACGGAAGAACTTATAGCCAAGGGCCCAGCACCAGCGGATTATATTCCCGGTAAGTTTTAATGTGTGAAAGCATTAGGCAAAGTTCCGTTATTACTTTGTGTTTTTGGTAAAGGCTGCTTTGTGGAGAACGAAGCGAAGGGACCTGCTATACACAAGTACAGATCGTTGCTGGAAAAGCACAACACTCCATTCCTGACAAGCTCTTCAGCGGCGCCAGCTAGACGGCTGTGGAATTTCCTTGTACGCCAGGAAAACGTTCAGGACATCTTCATTCGCGCAGTATTCGGGAAGAAACGTTCGAAGGACTGGGAAGCTGGTTCAAATACTTGCTCTAAGCCGGACTCAAACGGTGCTACAGACGTTGATTCAGGTAAGAGTCGACTGCTGTGAACGTGTGTTTGGCGAATCTGAATTCTAATCCATATAATTGCAGGCAGCGAACATTTGAATCCACACCATGAGCCGATTAGAATCATTCATAAAGATCAAGAATCGATATCGGCATTCTGCATAAACAATGCATCGCCCGGCTTAGTGGCTATCGCCACCCCAAGAGAAGTCCAAGAAATGGACATTTCGCTGCTCTTAGAATCGCCAAATTGGTATGAGGACGAATGCGAGTACGACATTCTGAATCTATCGAAAGACATTGATTCACTGCCTGCGACTGGGTTCCTGGTTATACAAGCCGCCGCCGACAAGTAAGTCCTCGAAAGCTACCCTCTCTTGTGTGTGCAGTAAATATATTTTCTCTCTTTAATTTCCCAAGGAATTCGGTTAATGCGACACCAAACATTCAAAATTACGGATCGTCATCGAGCTATCAACCAACGATAGGCAGTCAGTCTGGTCGAGGAACATCCGTGGTAAGTGGAACGTCGACTATAGTTGAATGAGAACTTCCTTTCAATGCTATGTTCAAATGTACAACAACTTGATTAACACTGCAATTTCCACAGTCTCTTCTAATAAGCGGTTCAATGTAACTCCTTATTTTCAAATGTGTACATAACGTGATACATGTATATAAGTGTATTCCCTTTTCATTTCTCTAAAGTGTTAATGTACATAAATTCTGACTGGTTGTGCGGTCGAAAAAGTAATGTAGAATGTTAAAAAAACAGCATCCACTTGTGTAACTGGGAAGGTTTCGTCTTGCGATTGGGTGTGAATGTATGGTCTAACATACATCCTTCTTTGACGTAGGCGGTCCATTTACGTTTGTGGAAAACTTTTCAGCTGAAACGACGCTCCGCAAACATTTAGTTTCTATCGTCGTATTCTTCTTCTTCAGTCCTTCAGTGTAGCGCAATGTCTGAATGTTTGGCTCTAGTTGTCCACAACAGGTTGGTTGAGGTCCCTCTCCACTGGATTGCGCAACCTTAGAATAGGCTCTCGTACGCATTTTCTGGACTCATGTCGCTTTACAGCCTGCACAGTTCATGACTTCATCTTCCGCACCAAATAATGTCAACGTGGGCAGCACCCAATATAGCATTTTCTCCACGAGACTAAGGACCATTTTATTCACTTTTGCATTTTCCGTAGAACAGAACTGAGGTGATCCGTGTCTTTACGCTCCATTACTCAATTGCTTCTTGAACCAATAGAATCAACGGTTGGCAAGAGTTATTCTTCATTTGATCTCGGCACTGTTATTTGCTCCGTTTACTGTGAAGCCGATGTAGGAAGTTCTTAAATGCCTCGAACACAGAGTCCATTGCGACGTCTGTGCGAGTCATCGATGTTGTAAATCAACGCTGGACCTATTTTAGCTAATGCCAGCAAACGGCACATTGATGGCTTGTTGAATTCTTCCAATGCCTAACAATTGTTCGGAACTCATACCTCTAGAGTTGACTAGTGAGTGTTTCACGATCTTCTTTCAGGGTGATGTTAAAGACATCACAATTACCAGATTAAAGTAGAGTCTACCTTTTAGAGGCCTGTCTGTAAAAGTCAAACAATTAATTTTAAACATTTACGGTGGCTTCAAACTGCAGATAATATCTGTTGTCTGGTGATTTGGAGGCCTCCAGTGATTATGTCTGTTGGCCAGCTCATCTGCTTTCCATCCGTATACAGTCAACGACCAGATTTCGACAAAGAGTACTTACTTATTTAGACCCTGTATCCACTAGCAAGTGTTCGGTTCTCTACAACGCCTACGCGCAATCATGTACGGTTTCACGCAATTAGCTTCGGCTCTCTGAAACTCTTCCCCAGTTGTCGGAACTGCTCTACTGTTCGTCGACATTCACTTCTCGGTCGACAAGTTGTGTCATGGGTCATGGGTAAATAGGTTCCACGCCATCGCATACTTTGCTATGGAACTGTCGTCTCTCCGAAGGGCATGAACAATCCATCCATCCATTGCCCCTTATGCCATTGAATAGTGGTGGCTATAGGTTCCTGTCATTTGATGAAAAACTGCCCGTTTGAGATACTGCTTGGCTAGAAATTCCGTAGTATGTTTCGAACACACCGATTCACAAACGTCTGCCTTTTAGTGATAATGGCGTCCGCGGTCCAAGTGCTGCACCCACACAACAAATCGTTCTTAGCTTGGTGTTTAAGTTAATACCATTGCCTCTCCATATTGTGGGCAACATATCGAATGCTGGCTTAGCTTTAGATATTCGGTTTGCTACATCAGCTTCGGCTCCTCCTTTGGCTGAGACATAAATGCCGATTTGATCGCAGGCGTTTAGCCCCCTTATTTCACCACGTCATTGAAAGTGACAAAGTGCAGACGCTTGTGACATCGCTTGGACATCCCTTAATTTGAGTTTGTTTTCCATTAATAGAATTCGGATAGGACAAGACCAAAATTGAGCACTGCTGATTCACTGATTTAATCTGATTGATCATATTTTGCTCTAATGTAAACGATATTTCCCTTGTTAACGACGTTTCAACTCTATGAAGGAACATGTGATTTTCTCATACATGCAAGCATTGAAACGACCTTTCTTGTGTAGTTTCTCCAAGTTGATCACATATCTCAGGAGACCTCAGCATATGCAAACTTAACACATCCCTCCTTAGCATCTGTCTAGAGTTGGATTGGTCAGAATGAAAATGAAATGCTTCTCCCAAATCTTACTTTCCCTGTCATGTAATGCACAAAAATCTATTTGAAACCAATGTGCACGGGCCCACCTTATTTTGCTATGTCTCCGTTCCTTTGGGTAGGCACCCGTCATTTCAAATTCCTTCAAATTCTAAATATTTCTGGCATTCTGCAGGCACATGGAGTGTTGAGTTCATTTACCACAAATCGACTTTCTGTGCAGCCTACTATTAGCATTCAAACTTGATTCACTTACATCCTGCCCACCACAAACCACTTGTACATATTAAGATAGAGGTTTTCAGTTTGAGTTTTATTTTATTTTAGCGGTTATCGTGCACAATCTTATCTTATACATCTTACACACAACAAATGTTTACAAATTGCTTTTTGTCTTTCCTGTCTTTCGTTGTACGCTGCAGATAAAAGGAGCCAATTTTCCAGGTTGTCACGATCCATGGTATTGCAAAATGGTTTTAGAACACTCTAAGCACTTGCTAAAGCCGGTACAGTTTCCTTTCAATAATTCAACAATGAAAACCTTTTTACTTTTTATTCCTGATTTTCCTTATTACGCTCTCTTTTTTTGTACGTATGTTTGTTATTAGAAATAATTTTAAACCTAAGTATGTACGCTTCCCTTTCTTTTCGTTGATGTGTTCTTTTCATTTAATGGACTCTTAGATCACATAGTGGTGTTATTTTGTAAACTACATTTGAAAACAAATTAAAATTGCAGTTTTTATGTGCTCTTAGTGCACAATTGACGATCCGCGTGGACATGTGGATCGGGGAATGAAAGATGCGGATTTAATGTGTGTTTGCATTCGTTTGCAGGTTATGAAGCATAAGGTGGACAATGTGAAGCGAATGAGTGCTCATCCGTTGATGCCACTTTACCTGACTGGCGGTCAAGACGGATCTGTGCAACTGTGGGAATGGAGTCATCAACAGGTCGTCTGTACTCCGCGACCTCCGGGTACATTTGCCAAAGTCACACGCTGTAGATTCTCGCAACAGGGGAATAAATTCGGCATTGCAGATGGCGATGGAAACCTTAGTCTGTGGCAAGCTGGAATTGCCTCACAGAGCAATCGGTCGTTTTTCGTAAGTTTTATCTCTCGGCCTGTGCTTGCAAATCAGTGGCTGAAGTGTTAATTTTAATCTCATTTCAGACGCAACAATGCCACAATAAACTTATTGCTGATTTCGTATTCCTTGGCTCTTGCAGTCTGGTTGCAACTGGTAAAAAAATAAAGGAAACAGACAATTTATGGCACTTGATTAACATTGATATTTTACAGCCGGACACAGTTCGGAGAACAAAAACGTTGGTATTTGGGATACACTACTTCCACAGAAAAAATCGTTGGTTACCTGTAAGTACTGACCTTTTATTTGGATTCTCTGTGAACACATAGCACTTCCTCTGAATTTGCACTAACACTCTGTCAGGATATGTCTCATCTACCATAACTTCTCAGAAGCAGTTGCAATGGACGTGTGGTGGGATGAAACTGTTGCACATTTGTGTACCTGTAGCGTCGTCTCTACAAAAGAAAGTTGCTTCATTGCACAGCGAAGCAACGCTGCATGCTAGCCTGGGCTGGTCTAGATATGAACGATCTCTTGTTACCTAGGTTAGGTTAGGGTCGAGTGGTTAGGAGCTTGTGATCGCACTTAGGTCAGAGGTGGCTCGTTGTGTTACCACAAAGATTAAGATGATCCTAATCTGCAAAACTCTTAAGAGCTTCTGATGAAGCTATGTATACGATACAAGCCATCACCGCTTTCCAGCGGCTTGCGGTTGATGGCTTTATCTAGTCGGGTTTGCAGACTTCGTTGTGGAATGCAGAAATCTGTAAGTCGTCTTCAAACATTAATATCGATTGAGAACTGTCTTCATCACATGATGATTCTTCTGACTCGCATGATCCACTAAGGATGTCGCGGCGGTAAAGCAACCTTTAGAGATCTCTAGGCCACTTGATCACCCATCGTCGGCGCTAACTCATCAGACTTTTTGGTCTCCAACCAACGGGGTTGCTTTCCTGATGAAGTCGCATTTAAGGCAAGCCTCGGCAGTCTTAAACACGTGAAATCTCGTACCAAGTGTCCAGATCATTTCCGTTCGAAGAAGCAGTTGCCTTCAGGTCGGCAGCTTGTATTCTTTTGGTCATACATTTGACAACTTACTGTTGCATGCACGACATGTGTGGTTGCTTAGTCACTACGCAAACTTTTCCTTGAAAACCAAATCGAAAACTTGTGGCTTGTGGTCTTTTTTTGTAAAGTTTTTAAATCAACCAATGTATTTCATTTCAGCATTCACATGTCACGACCAAGGAGCCTCCAGCTTAATCTACGCCCCCCAACATCAAGTTCTTATATCATCCGGCAAGAAGGGAGATATATGCATTTTTGATGTAAGACAGAGGACATCAAGGCACAGATTTCAGGTACTGATGGACGAATGATCAAACAAAACAAACACTGACTGTGAACATTTTTCATTGCTTTTAGGCGCACGAAAGCGCTATAAAGTGCATGGCGATGGATCCGCACGAAGAGCTCTTTGTTACTGGTTCAGCTGAAGGAGACATCAAGGTAAAAAATGGCAAATTCGCCATAGCCTTGTGCACATTTCAATTTTTTTCTCATTTTCTTTCCAGATTTGGAGTCTGACACATCATGCATTACTGTACGCATTTCCTGGTGAACATGCTAAGAATAGCTTCTTTAAACACATCGGCCAAGGAGTCAGTCAGCTACAATTGGACTCACAAGGGCGATTATTTTCTTGCGGATCTGATGGTTCGATGAAAGTGAGGCAACTTTCTGACAGGGACAATATTGTTCAGTCACTATACTAACAACGAGGTAAGAAAAGAAGCTTTAAAAAGAAAAGGATAAGTGCTTAACTAAGGTAAAAAAAGTAGTTGCAAGGTGTAGATGACAAGTGTTCTTTTGGAGTAGCACGGAAGACTGCTTTGAAAGGCATTGGCTGTTGTCAGAGCTGGGTATGCAATTCGTGTTACACTTTTTGAAGAGCATGTTCTAGAATTTTGTGAAGTTCTGTTAATGAAAAACTCCTGGAATGTCTGGAATTTGGGAGTAGGCATTCAGTGGAATGAAGCTGACTATTTGAGAGACATGAGGGTCTTGCAAGCAATTAAAACACGGATGAGATTTTCAGGCACGCCAAAAGTAGACAGTGCGCTGTATAGCTCGTCTCTATACATACTGTCATACGCGGCCTTATAGTCGATGAATAGATGGGTATAGACTTGAAACTCTTGGATCGTTTCCAAGATTTGCCGTAATGTGAATATTTGGATGGTCAATAGGGTTTCGATGGCCTGAACCCGCACTGATATTGACCAATCAGGCTGTTGACATAGGATTCTAGGCGCTTACACAAGACGGCTTTGTTCAGGAGACTTATACCTCTGAAATTGGCACAGCTTAGAGGGTATCCTTTCTTTAGGATCGGGCAAAAACTGGAAATTACAAATAATATCATTAGTGAAGGTGTAGGCAAAGGGAGAACAATTTTAGTTGTTTAAGCATCCACACCTGTGTATGAAGTGCATTTAGATTAAACGTAACATTTTCTATACAAATGTAAGTTTGTTTGAAGTTTCTCTTATTGGTTTTCTTTTCAGACACGTCCTAATATAACTGCAACTGTAAGTCTCTTTAACCTTAAAACAAAACAAAAAAACACGCAGTATATAAATACACAACAAAAGCAAAAGGAAGAAAACTAAAAACGAATACCAAAGTTATTAACTAATAATTAAACAAAAGAAAAACATACTGTTAATTTTGTCTGCATTATTATATATAAATGTATTTACGTGTGAATTTTACTTGTATTTCGTATGTTTCCATAAAGCAATGCTCAGCGTTACCCCGTTTGAATTTGTTAATAAAAAGGAAAAAAAAAACAAACACAACAACCTAAGAAAACACAACTTTTATCAAAACAAACAAATACATAAAACAAAACCTCTTAAATGTCAGTCATTTCAAACCTTTCCCATTTTTATTGTACTTTACATGTTTCCCAAAAAGAAAACTAAATACCTACATAATATTATATTCTTATGAAAACCATTGAAGCTTAGGTAACATATTTAAAAGCAAAACAAAAATTATATTAAATGATTTATCTACATTTACTGTGAAAAAGAAAAAGAAAATATTACTGTTGATATGCAATCAAATGTTGTTGAGAACAAAAGTGGTAGTGGAGTGGAGAAGGTGCAGGAGAAGGAGGAGGCATGAAGTATAACCAGAAAATTGTTGTACTTATATAAAAGATTAACATATACATAAACTATTTACATACCTATACGCCTCAAACTAAGTTATATCGCAAAACAAAACAAAAAAGATACAAACAGAACGAAGCATATAGTTGAAAGGAGGATAAATAAAAAAACAAAAAAACAAAAACCTATGAAAAGCAGAAATATTTAGCATAATTACTGGAAATGTGAAAGAAATTAATTAGATATACGTATGGAATGTGCTGACTGGTGTTGTAGAATTTGTGAAGTTGCAGTGAGACCTCAGATTTGGAGTGGAAATGTGAACTGTTACTGAAAACAATCGACCTCGCTCGTTTTGTAATACGCTGCTTACAGCTTTTTGTCTGAACTCAACTTAATGTTTTGACATGTTGTCTCTGTAAAAGACTCTCAATGTCTAGTATAGTAGTTTCTCAACCTTTGAGCCCAGCAACGAATTCTCTAGGTGGACCCCTCCCAAAATACAACCGTAGAGTCATGATCATTATGATATTTATGTATATACCTTGCGGATCCCCTGAAAGTTGAGAATGGCTGCTCTAAAACATGCAGTTGCAAAATCAACTTTTCTTTCTTGGACCTCTTAAATGGCTATTAGGCTTCATATTTTATTAAAGTGCTAGAAATTATTACAACAGACACTTTTTAAGACAATCATCACAATGGACTCGATAAGGAATGTAAGTGGCTTGCGGCTGATGCATTGACAGTTACTCCTAGCTAGCTTCGCGTTTTGACGAAGTGATCAAGACTACAAGATTCCACCTAGTTGCACATTTTAATGTTCAGCATAAAAAAACTGCCACACAAGTTTCCCATCAAGCCACACACTAGTGCTCAAATGAACAAATTAAGAGTTTGTATATTCAACCTTGTTCTCACTGTGAAAAATTTGTTAAATTTTAATTTGTGACAATTTTTGACTGACATGGCTTAGAGAATAAGGCTGATTTGATGCGAATGCATTTTCCACTTTTCCATTGTCGTTCCATGCTCTACGTGCGACCTTCCTTTGTGAGAGGTAGTCATTGTAAGAAACTTGGCCACTTTGAGTGCAAAGAATCCTCGCACTGACTTCCTGGTAATTGGTTTCACAATTGACACATTAAAATTTTGTTGTTTAAACTGGGCAGTACGTGGTTCTTGTTAGCAGGCACGACTAATTGGCGCAAACAACCATGCGTTTATAAAAGACATAACCGGTCTTCAATTGATAACCAAGTATCTAACAGAGCACTGCAAAGGTAAAGAAATCCTTGGGGAAAAAAGATTAAGCTCCCCAGCTATCATAAACCGATCAATTCCCAACCAACGCAGTCAGAACATTTCATATCCTAATAATTTATATATAAATTAAATTATATATAATCAATCAAGTGAAATGAGAAAGTATTAAACAAAAAGCTATTATATATTTATGGATTGTATTATATTATGTGTTAATTAAATGAATTAAAGTTCTTTTTTTTTGTGTTTGTTATCTTACTTTAATTATGTTTATTTTGGATGCAAGGTGTTATCTATTATTCTGTTATTTATCATTTTATACATTATATCACATAGGATGAAATAAGAGAATCAAATACGAATGAAAAACTAAAAACAAAAGAATATTTTATCACGTATTATGTAGACATTTAGTGATTCAAACAGCAATGAGAGTGTCCAACCCAAACCAACGCATCAATGTGGAATCATTTGACGCTCGCTATGAATGTCTTCATACAGATATGAAATTATATTATTTTGCAATACACAAAACTACTTATAGAGAAGAGAACGTTGATGTTCTTGTTGGTAAGCTATGCAGAAACAAATTGAAGACGAAATGAAATTAAGTACTATGCAATACATATTTTATTTTCGTATTTTTTTGTTGACTTTGCAATTGTTTTCCTTTTTATAACAATTTGTTTCTAAGCAATCTTTTTCCTGAATCATATTTCATGAATTACATTAAACTGTTATTATGATTGTTAATAAAAAAATTTATTTAAACTCAAAGAGAAATTGCTAGCGTTTTGTTATTGGCGCACAGTGGGTACCTTGTTCTGAAGACAGGTAAACCTTGTTCTGAAGACAGGTAAATCTCACATCAAGCAGTGTTACCGACTACAGAACCATTGTAGCGTTCTGTAGGCCGAAATCATAGCCATCGATCAAGTTACGTCTGCCTGGCTAAAAACTATGTATCGTTTAGGCAGGTTGCGGCAGTTTAAAGATGAGGCATGAAATCCATCAGAAAAGCCTTACTAACCACTGCTTAGATTTTGCGGTCAAAATCTCAATGTTTCCGGATGCACTCCAAACTCTCAGGATCGATTAATACACACACCAGCACATGTAAAAAGGTTTGCGCAAGTCGCTGGTAGCCCTAATAGGGCCGCTGTGGCAGTTGGAAGATGAAGCATGATATCCATCAGAAAAGCCTTACTAACCACTGCTTAGATTTTGCGGTCAAAATCTCAATGTTTCCGGATGCACTCCAAACTCTCAGGATCGATTAATACACACAGCAGCACATGCAAAAAGGTGTGCGCAAGTCGCTGGTAGCCCTAATAGGGCCGCTGTGGCAGTTGGAAGATAAGGCATGAAATCCATCAGAAAAGCCTTACTAACCACTGCTTACTCTCAGGATCGATTAATACACACACCAGAACATGCAAATATGTGTGCGCAAGTCGCTGGTAGCCCTAATAGGGCCGCTGTGGCAGTTGGAAGATGAGGCATGAAATCCATCAGAAAAGCCTTACTAACCACTGCTTAGATTTTGCGGTCAAAATCTCAATGTTTCCGGATGCACTCCAAACTCTCAGGATCGATTAATACACACACCAGCACATGCAAAAAGGTTTGCGCAAGTCGCTGGTAGCCCTAATAGGGCCGCTGTGGCAGTTGGAAGATGAGGCATGAAATCCATCAGAAAAGCCTTACTAACCACTGCTTAGATTTTGCGGTCAAAATCTCAATGTTTCCGGATGCACTCCAAACTCTCAGGATCGATTAATACACACACCAGCACATGCAAAAAGGTGTGCGCAAGTCGCTGGTAGCCCTAATAGGGCCGCTGTGGCAGTTGGAAGATAAGGCATGAAATCCATCAGAAAAGCCTTACTAACCACTGCTTACTCTCAGGATCGATTAATACACACACCAGAACATGCAAATATGTGTGCGCAAGTCGCTGGTAGCCCTAATAGGGCCGCTGTGGCAGTTGGAAGATGAGGCATGATATCCATCAGAAAAGCCTTACTAACCACTGCTTAGATTTTGCGGTCAAAATCTCAATGTTTCCGGATGCACTCCAAACTCTCAGGATCGATTAATACACACACCAGCACATGTAAAAAGGTTTGCGCAAGTCGCTGGTAGCCCTAATAGGGCCGCTGTGGCAGTTGGAAGATGAGGCATGAAATCCATCAGAAAAGCCTTACTAACCACTGCTTAGATTTTGCGGTCAAAATCTCAATGTTTCCGGATGCACTCCAAACTCTCAGGATCGATTAATACACACACCAGCACATGCAAAAAGGTGTGCGCAAGTCGCTGGTAGCCCTAATAGGGCCGCTGTGGCAGTTGGAAGATAAGGCATGAAATCCATCAGAAAAGCCTTACTAACCACTGCTTACTCTCAGGATCGATTAATACACACACCAGAACATGCAAATATGTGTGCGCAAGTCGCTGGTAGCCCTAATAGGGCCGCTGTGGCAGTTGGAAGATGAGGCATGAAATCCATCAGAAAAGCCTTACTAACCATTGCTTAGATTTTGCGGTCAAAATCTCAATGTTTCCGGATGCACTCCAAACTCTCAGGATCGATTAATACACACACCAGCACATGTAAAAAGGTTTGCGCAAGTCGCTGGTAGCCCTAATAGGGCCGCTGTGGCAGTTGGAAGATGAGGCATGAAATCCATCAGAAAAGCCTTACTAACCACTGCTTAGATTTTGCGGTCAAAATCTCAATGTTTCCGGATGCACTCCAAACTCTCAGGATCGATTAATACACACAGCAGCACATGCAAATATGTGTGCGCAAGTCGCTGGTAGCCCTAATAGGGCCGCTGTGGCAGTTGGAAGATGAGGCATGAAATCCACCAGAAAAGCCTTACCACTGCTTAGATTTTGCGGTCAAAATCTCAATGTTGCCGGACGCACTCCAAACTCTCAGGATCATTTAATACACACACCAGCACATGCAAATATGTGTGCGCAAGTCGCTGGTAGCCCTATTAGGGCCGCTGTGGCAGTTGGAAGATGAGGCATGAAATCCACCAGAAAAGCCTTACCACTGCTTAGATTTTGCGGTCAAAATCTCAATGTTTCCGGATGCACTGCGAACTCTCAGGATCGATTAATACACACACCAGAACATGCAAATATGTGTGCGCAAGTCGCTGGTAGCCCTAATAGGGCCGCTGTGGCAGTTGGAAGATGAGGCATGAAATCCACCAGAAAAGCCTTACCACTGCTTAGATTTTGCGGTCAAAATCTCAATGTTGCCGGACGCACTCCAAACTCTCAGGATCATTTAATACACACACCAGCACATGCAAATATGTGTGCGCAAGTCGCTGGTAGCCCTAATAAGGCCGCTGTGGCAGTTGGAAGATGAGGCATGAAATCCACCAGAAAAGCCTTACTAACCATTGCTTAGATTTTGCGGTCCAGCTGACAATGTTTCCGGATGCACTCCAAACTCTCAGGATCGATTAATACACACACCAGCACATGCAAAAAGGTTTGCGCAAGTCGCTGGTAGCCCTAATAGGGCCGTTGTGGCAGTTGGAAGATGAGGCATGAAATCCATCAGAAAAGCCTTACTAACCACTGCTTACTCTCAGGATCGATTAATACACACACCAGAATATGCAAAAATGTGTGCGCAAGTCGCTGGTAGCCCTAATAGGGCCGCTGTGGCAGTTGGAAGATGAGGCATGAAATCCATCAGAAAAGCCTTACTAACCACTGCTTACTCTCAGGATCGATTAATACACACACCAGAATATGCAAAAATGTGTGCGCAAGTCGCTGGTAGCCCTAATAGGGCCGTTGTGGCAGTTGGAAGATGAGGCATGAAATCCATCAGAAAAGCCTTACTAACCACTGCTTAGATTTTGCGGTCAAAATCTTAATGTTGCCGGATGCACTGCGAACTCTCAGGATCGATTAATACACACACCAGAACATGCAAATATGTGTGCGCAAGTCGCTGGTAGCCCTAATAGGGCCGCTGTGGCAGTTGGAAGATGAGGCATGAAATCCATCAGAAAAGCCTTACTAACCACTGCTTAGATTTTGCGGTCAAAATCTCAATGTTGCCAGATGCACTGCAAGCTCTTAGGATCGATTAATACACACACCAGCACATGCAAAAAGGTGTGCGCAAGTCGCTGGTAGCCCTAATAGGGCCGCTGTGGCAGTTGGAAGATGAGGCATGAAATCCATCAGAAAAGCCTTACTAACCACTGCTTAGATTTTGCGGTCAAAATCTCAATGTTTCCGGATGCACTCCAAACTCTCAGGATCGATTAATACACACACCAGCACATGCAAAAAGGTGTGCGCAAGTCGCTGGTAGCCCTAATAGGGCCGCTGTGGCAGTTGGAAGATGAGGCATGAAATCCATCAGAAAAGCCTTACTAACCACTGCTTAGATTTTGCGGTCAAAATCTCAATGTTGCCGGATGCACTGCGAACTCTCAGGATCGATTAATACACACACCAGAACATGCAAATATGTGTGCGCAAGTCGCTGGTAGCCCTAATAGGGCCGTTGTGGCAGTTGGAAGATGAGGCATGAAATCCATCAGAAAAGCCTTACTAACCACTGCTTAGATTTTGCGGTCAAAATCTTAATGTTGCCGGATGCACTGCGAACTCTCAGGATCGATTAATACACACACCAGAACATGCAAATATGTGTGCGCAAGTCGCTGGTAGCCCTAATAGGGCCGCTGTGGCAGTTGGAAGATGAGGCATGAAATCCACCAGAAAAGCCTTACCACTGCTTAGATTTTGCGGTCAAAATCTCAATGTTGCCGGACGCACTCCAAACTCTCAGGATCATTTAATACACACACCAGCACATGCAAAAAGGTGTGCGCAAGTCGCTGGTAGCCCTATTAGGGCCGCTGTGGCAGTTGGAAGATGAGGCATGAAATCCACCAGAAAAGCCTTACTAACCACTGCTTAGATTTTGCGGTCAAAATCTCAATGTTTCCGGATGCACTCCAAACTCTCAGGATCGATTAATACACACACCAGCACATGCAAAAAGGTTTGCGCAAGTCGCTGGTAGCCCTAATAGGGCCGTTGTGGCAGTTGGAAGATGAGGCATGAAATCCATCAGAAAAGCCTTACTAACCACTGCTTACTCTCAGGATCGATTAATACACACACCAGAATATGCAAAAATGTGTGCGCAAGTCGCTGGTAGCCCTAATAGGGCCGTTGTGGCAGTTGGAAGATGAGGCATGAAATCCATCAGAAAAGCCTTACTAACCACTGCTTACTCTCAGGATCGATTAATACACACACCAGAATATGCAAAAATGTGTGCGCAAGTCGCTGGTAGCCCTAATAGGGCCGCTGTGGCAGTTGGAAGATGAGGCATGAAATCCATCAGAAAAGCCTTACTAACCACTGCTTACTCTCAGGATCGATTAATACACACACCAGAATATGCAAAAATGTGTGCGCAAGTCGCTGGTAGCCCTAATAGGGCCGTTGTGGCAGTTGGAAGATGAGGCATGAAATCCATCAGAAAAGCCTTACTAACCACTGCTTAGATTTTGCGGTCAAAATCTCAATGTTTCCGGATGCACTCCAAACTCTCAGGATCGATTAATACACACACCAGCACATGTAAAAAGGTTTGCGCAAGTCGCTGGTAGCCCTAATAGGGCCGCTGTGGCAGTTGGAAGATGAGGCATGAAATCCATCAGAAAAGCCTTACTAACCACTGCTTACTCTCAGGATCGATTAATACACACACCAGAATATGCAAAAATGTGTGCGCAAGTCGCTGGTAGCCCTAATAGGGCCGCTGTGGCAGTTGGAAGATGAGGCATGAAATCCATCAGAAAAGCCTTACTAACCACTGCTTACTCTCAGGATCGATTAATACACACACCAGAATATGCAAAAATGTGTGCGCAAGTCGCTGGTAGCCCTAATAGGGCCGTTGTGGCAGTTGGAAGATGAGGCATGAAATCCATCAGAAAAGCCTTACTAACCACTGCTTACTCTCAGGATCGATTAATACACACACCAGAATATGCAAAAATGTGTGCGCAAGTCGCTGGTAGCCCTAATAGGGCCGCTGTGGCAGTTGGAAGATGAGGCATGAAATCCATCAGAAAAGCCTTACTAACCACTGCTTACTCTCAGGATCGATTAATACACACACCAGAATATGCAAAAATGTGTGCGCAAGTCGCTGGTAGCCCTAATAGGGCCGTTGTGGCAGTTGGAAGATGAGGCATGAAATCCATCAGAAAAGCCTTACTAACCACTGCTTACTCTCAGGATCGATTAATACACACACCAGAATATGCAAAAATGTGTGCGCAAGTCGCTGGTAGCCCTAATAGGGCCGCTGTGGCAGTTGGAAGATGAGGCATGAAATCCATCAGAAAAGCCTTACTAACCACTGCTTAGATTTTGCGGTCAAAATCTCAATGTTGCCAGATGCACTGCAAGCTCTTAGGATCGATTAATACACACACCAGCACATGCAAAAAGGTGTGCGCAAGTCGCTGGTAGCCCTAATAGGGCCGCTGTGGCAGTTGGAAGATGAGGCATGAAATCCATCAGAAAAGCCTTACTAACCACTGCTTAGATTTTGCGGTCAAAATCTCAATGTTTCCGGATGCACTCCAAACTCTCAGGATCGATTAATACACACACCAGCACATGCAAAAAGGTGTGCGCAAGTCGCTGGTAGCCCTAATAGGGCCGCTGTGGCAGTTGGAAGATGAGGCATGAAATCCATCAGAAAAGCCTTACTAACCACTGCTTACTCTCAGGATCGATTAATACACACACCAGAATATGCAAAAATGTGTGCGCAAGTCGCTGGTAGCCCTAATAGGGCCGTTGTGGCAGTTGGAAGATGAGGCATGAAATCCATCAGAAAAGCCTTACTAACCACTGCTTACTCTCAGGATCGATTAATACACACACCAGAACATGCAAAAATGTGTGCGCAAGTCGCTGGTAGCCCTAATAGGGCCGCTGTGGCAGTTGGAAGATGAGGCATGAAATCCATCAGAAAAGCCTTACTAACCACTGCTTACTCTCAGGATCGATTAATACACACACCAGAATATGCAAAAATGTGTGCGCAAGTCGCTGGTAGCCCTAATAGGGCCGTTGTGGCAGTTGGAAGATGAGGCATGAAATCCATCAGAAAAGCCTTACTAACCACTGCTTAGATTTTGCGGTCAAAATCTCAATGTTTCCGGATGCACTGCGAACTCTCAGGATCGATTAATACACACACCAGAACATGCAAAAATGTGTGCGCAAGTCGCTGGTAGCCCTAATAGGGCCGCTGTGGCAGTTGGAAGATGAGGCATGAAATCCATCAGAAAAGCCTTACTAACCACTGCTTAGATTTTGCGGTCAAAATCTCAATGTTGCCAGATGCACTGCAAGCTCTTAGGATCGATTAATACACACACCAGCACATGCAAAAAGGTGTGCGCAAGTCGCTGGTAGCCCTAATAGGGCCGCTGTGGCAGTTGGAAGATGAGGCATGAAATCCATCAGAAAAGCCTTACTAACCACTGCTTAGATTTTGCGGTCAAAATCTCAATGTTTCCGGATGCACTCCAAACTCTCAGGATCGATTAATACACACAGCAGCACATGCAAAAAGGTGTGCGCAAGTCGCTGGTAGCCCTAATAGGGCCGCTGTGGCAGTTGGAAGATGAGGCATGAAATCCGTCAGAAAAGCCTTACCACTGCTTAGATTTTGCGGTCAAAATCTCAATGTTGCCGGACGCACTCCAAACTCTCAGGATCATTTAATACACACACCAGCACATGCAAATATGTGTGCGCAAGTCGCTGGTAGCCCTATTAGGGCCGCTGTGGCAGTTGGAAGATGAGGCATGAAATCCACCAGAAAAGCCTTACTAACCACTGCTTAGATTTTGCGGTCAAAATCTCAATGTTTCCGGATGCACTCCAAACTCTCAGGTTCGATTAATACACACAGCAGCACATGCAAAAAGGTGTGCGCAAGTCGCTGGTAGCCCTAATAGGGCCGCTGTGGCAATTGGAAGATGAGGCATGAAATCCATCAGAAAAGCCTTACTAACCACTGCTTAGATTTTGCGGTCAAAATCTCAATGTTGCCAGATGCACTCCAAACTCTCAGGATCGATTAATACACACACCAGCACATGCAAAAAGGTGTGCGCAAGTCGCTGGTAGCCCTATTAGGGCCGCTGTGGCAGTTGGAAGATGAGGCATGAAATCCACCAGAAAAGCCTTACTAACCACTGCTTAGATTTTGCGGTCAAAATCTCAATGTTGCCGGATGCACTTCAAACTCTCAGGATCGATTAATACACACACCAGAACATGCAAAAATGTGTGCGCAAGTCGCTGGTAGCCCTAATAGGGCCGCTGTGGCAGTTGAAGATGCTCCATTAAATCCATCAGAAAAGCCTTACTAACCACTGCTTAGATTTTGCGGTCAAAATCTCAGTGTTGACGGATGCACTCCAAGCTCTCAGGATCGATTAATACACACACCAGCACATGCAAAAAGGTGTGCGCAAGTCGCTGGTAGCCCTAATAGGGCCGCTGTGGCAATTGGAAGATGAGGCATGAAATCCATCAGAAAAGCCTTACTAACCACTGCTTAGATTTTGCGGTAAAAATCTCAATGTTGCCAAACGCACTCCAAACTCTCAGGATCGATTAATACACACACCAGCCCATGCAAAAAGGTGTGCGCAAGTCGCTGGTAGCCCTATTAGGGCCGCTGTGGCAATTGGAAGATGAGGCATGAAATCCACCAGAAAAGCCTTACTAACCACTGCTTAGATTTTGCGGTCAAAATCTCAATGTTTCCGGATGCACTCCAAACTCCCAGGATCGATTAATACACACAGCAGCACATGCAAAAAGGTGTGCGCAAGTCGCTGGTAGCCCTAATAGGGCCGCTGTGGCAGTTGGAAGATGAGGCATGAAATCCATCAGAAAAGCCTTACTAACCACTGCTTAGATTTTGCGGTCAAAATCTCAATGTTTCCGGATGCACTCCAAACTCTCAGGATCGATTAATACACACACCAGCCCATGCAAAAAGGTGTGCGCAAGTCGCTGGTAGCCCTAATAGGGCCGCTGTGGCAATTGGAAGATGAGGCATGAAATCCATCAGAAAAGCCTTACTAACCACTGCTTAGATTTTGCGGTCAAAATGTAGTGAGGGAAAACAACTAAGATGACAAAAGGCGAAAGATATATTCGACACTGAAGAGAATCCAGGGCGACGAACGCCGACAAAGCAGCCAACTCAGCCAAACCCAGCCCTGTATTCAATTTCAACATCTTCACAAAAACAGACTTGATCAAACACATAAAAAAACATCAAACACCATCATAAACCAAGACTGGAACCTATGCCACCACCATTACAAAAAAGTCAACCCTGCAGAAACCGAGCCTAAGTACCCGACAAACTTCTCCAAATTGCAAATTTCCAACTTTGTTCGGCTACGACTTTGACACACTGCAGTCACACACCAACACCTGCTGAATAAAACCAATCCCCCAACCTGCCCCACATGTATATCCGCTTAGACCTACAACATCTTCTAGAAAATTGCCCAGTACTGCAACTCATATCCGAAAACATTTTCCAAAACACCTCCATCTATGACATACTCCAAAACCCTAACTTCAATAACATCATTAAAGTCAATAATTTTTTGTCAAAAGCCAATCTTACTTTATAACAACACAATTGAGCCAATAGTCTCCGCAGCTAGGCTCGTTAAACTGTAAATTAGCTTGTAATTTTCATTACCTGGTAATAAATAATAATAATAATAATAAACTAAGATGGCAAGCAAAACAACAATTTTAAATGAATCATCTTTATTTTCTGTCAATCCTTTCACATACAGACACCAACTGAAAGTATAAGCGTGTATATTTAAAAAGCAAGCAAATTATTTAAGATGATCGTCTTTACAACTATCGGGCAGGGAAAAAAGCGAATTACGAACGATTCACTTAATATTGTTATGCATCTTTGATGCGTGCAAATTGAGATGCCACTTGGTAAAGAATCTCTTGTCGCACACTTCGCATTTGAGCCTCTTCTCTTCGGTGTGCCTTCGAATGTGCGTAACCAGGTTGCGCCTTGTGTTCATTTGCTTGCCGCATATGTTGCACTGAAAAAACCACGATGTGTCAGAGATTTTCAGATCACATTAGAATCAATGGTATTTACCGGAAACACTTTATTGGAATGCGAGTCCATGTGGGATGCTCGCCCACTGGCGGTTTTGTAGGCCTTCTTGCAAATGGTACACTCGAATGGTCTCTCGCCGGTGTGCATCCGGGTGTGAATCTTCAATTCGGTTATTTGAGCAAATGACTTTCCGCACAGCTCACACACAAACTTCTTCTCTATATGCCTTATCTCGATGTGGGTCTTCCATGATTTATCGGTGAAGAACGTTCGATCTGAAAAATAGAATGCGTTGTTAGAGTACTCGTGTCAATACCGATCCGAAACAAGTTCACATCTCGAAGAATGCATTTGGAATGGATTTCCTTCAGTTAATTTTATGTAATACTTACTGCAGAAATCACATTTAAACCGTTTTGCTGTACACTCTGAACGATAGTGATTTTGCAAGGTTCTGAAATCCGGAATATCGGGTTTTCCGCAATATTTGCAGCATAACAATTTAGTTGTTAAATGGTTTCGACGTAT
Source organism: Eristalis arbustorum (assembly GCA_916610145.1). Classification (NCBI taxonomy): domain Eukaryota; kingdom Metazoa; phylum Arthropoda; class Insecta; order Diptera; family Syrphidae; genus Eristalis; species Eristalis arbustorum. The sequence goes on along the minus strand of OU744320.1, from coordinate 38,365,858 downwards.
ATGCTGATAGAAGTAGTGAAAGTTTCCGTACTGAAAACCACATTCGTCCACGGGACATGCTATCTTCGACACATGCGTAACCATGTGCATTTTGAGGTCATTCAAAGCGACAAAGTGTGTATTGCAATTGCCGCACACCCAAGCATCACGTATGCTCTCCTCATCGAGCAATTGTAAATCATTGTACATATCCTCCTCGCCCTCGTTGTTGTCATAGTGCATTTGCTGAAGATGCGACTGTAACTCTTCCTCACAAATGAATATTTGTTCGCACCTATGGCACTGAAGGAATTGCTCATTGGCAGTGATCATGCCGTAATATTCGTGCAATTTGTCGTGGTTTTCATCATCGATTTTGATCCGCTTGTTGCATATTTTGCACATAAGCGTGAGGGTAGCCTTTGATTCACCATCTTTGGCGCTTCGTCTGTAGCGGCGCTTTTTCGGGGTGCTTTCTGGTTCATAGTCTTCATCATCCTCCACTTGATCGAGACAAATCACTTCGGTTTCTTCGTCCGTCGGAGGAAATTCGTCGACATATGCTTCTTCATCGAATTCGCCGTACGGTGTTGTTGTTTCGTCGATAAATTCCAGATTTGTAAGCTCTTCTTCATCTTCTTTGGGCTTCTCCGCTTGGTTCACCTCGACTTCAGTTTGCTGATACTCCTCATCGAACTCAGTGGTGACACTCTCCTCGCATTCCCTGTACAATTGTACTTCCTCAACATATTGATCATCGAATTCAATATCTGCCTCGACTAATGTGCGATCAAGTTGTTCTTCACTCAATTCATTTACTTCCAGTACTTCCTCTTTAAACGTCACCTCCGATTTGAATAACTGCGCCAGAAGCTTCTCTGTGCGAATAACATTCTCCTTGAACTTGAAAAATTGGATAATCGATGTCTTGCAGCTCTCGCAGATGTTCTTTGGCAGGCTAGGATTCGAAATGACCTGGAAAAAGGGTACAATTTGATTTAAAACCGCTTTAGAAATGAATAAAACTTCGTTATCAACTTGCATCGATGGAAAAACACGACAGAATTATCTCGGGGAGAGTTTTTATATTGCCTTCAATAATATGCTTCGTAAATATCGATATTAGATGCGGCTGAGGTTCCAAACAAACGCGACACACATTTGCAGGATCCAGCTCCAAACTGCAATCCATTCTTTTGTTTACAATTTCGAATTAAGTTAGTTCAACCAAATACGTTGTTCAACGCTCCAAAATTTCTAAAACACGCGTCCACATAAAATTAAAATCACACAGAGCCCAATGAAACTCAGCTAAACGTCAATTTGTGTGACTAGCTGAATGGATAACTTTGTGGCGGCGTTTCACGCCATTAATTGACTTATCTAAGGTATGTTCGTTTTTGGGTTAATTTTTTAAACATGATTTTATATACTCTTAAGAGAGTTTTGGTGGCTTTTGAAGTTATTTTTGGATTGTTCAATCCACTGTAGCTTGAGAACCGAATCTATTTTCGATTTCGAAACTTACTTGGCTATATACATTAATCTGGAATCCCAACAAAACTCATAATTAAAATTACGATGACCGCTCATCGGCCGGCCATTTTGTGTACAATTTTTACATGCTCAGTTTATGTGACAGAAAACGAACAAGCCTGCGTGCGCTGTCACCTTCGACACTTCATGGACACTTCTCAGTCGGTTTTTTTTCGGTAAAGTGTTTATTTTGCTTCCGTCCCATATTATTGCAATTTTTATTTTGAAAAAAAAAATGGAACTTCTATATACTGTTCGAAAGAAGAGAGTTACCATAGGGAATTGGGCTGCTCCAAATATTCCCACGACTTGCAAGATATCGAGTAAAAACATTCTGGTATTCTCAACTGCAACCCAGGTAGTTGAAAGTCCTCAGGCTACCTCTGAATCCTGGGGATCCCACGTTTACGTTTGCGACATAATTGCCCCGTGGAATGTGTTTAAAGTGTTTTCGAATAAATATCCCATCACCGTGCTTGAGTGGAGCATTAGTGGAGACTACCTTCTCACCGGCGATTCTGGTGGTTGTGTGAAGTTGTGGACACAAAAGTCGCAATTGATAAACGACTGGATACCGATATACTCGGTTCATTTCGATGGTGAAGAAGTGATTGATTGCAAGTTCTTTCACAACGGGAAGAAGTTGATATTTCCATCCGAAAAGAGAGATGTTGCCATGTACCTGGACAAATTTGTGAGAGTCAAGCATCCGCCGTCGGTTCGTCAGTTTGGAGGTGTCGGAGCCGAAGGCGTCTTGGTAGTTACATCGTCCGGTTTGTTGGGTACATTTCTGATACCACAGCTGCGTAACAACAACTCGAATACAAATTCCGATAATGCACCAGCTGTTCCGCCAGTGACTGAGCTGAATGCAGTAACTCATAGCTTGGGATTGACACGGAATTTCATAAGTAATGTGACTGTTGCACATGGAAAAAGTTCGAACTACTCGAGCGGACACTTCAGGATTGCCATAGCTAATGGAGAGCGTAACGGAATGATGATACAATGCTTCCGCATCATGATTCAGGTCACGGAAGGTAAGTTGATCATAAACAGTCAGTCTTTGCCGAGTTTCTTCCTGTACGAGGGAGCTGGACGAGACATTCCTGACCTGAAAATTTCCCAGCTGCGTTGGGAAACCATAGATGAGGCGGAATCTGTGATTGTGGTTGCTAACAACTACAAGTGTAGCTTTGTGGAGCAATGGACGTTGACGCAGAAGATGACACCGATCCACAAATTCTTGCAGATCAATAAGACTGAAGTATTCCATAACACATCCTGGCAGAATATGGCTAGCATGCAGTATTCCGCTATGGTGGTGGACATTTGCGTGTCCAAAGTGGTGTTCGACAATCCCTTCGTTTTCCTCCTCATGAACGACAATACGATTCAGGTTCTGGGCAGAGGATGCAAGAAATTCACCTGTTCACTGCCAGCAAACAAGCTAGTCGAGGCAGACATGTCTTGTAAGCAGCCCAAGACGGAGATTCAACTGGTCTCCCTAGACGTAACATTCATGGGACACTTGCTTGTGTGTCTGGATAACTATGGTCAGATGTATGTGTTTAAGGTGCCGCAAGTGTATCACGAACAGTGCACTAGTCAAATGGCGCTGGTTGCCCATAAAGTGTCACTCCTGGAGTACAGCATTATGACAGGTAAATTCGTCGTGGTTGCATTCGTCACATTCAATTTTGATCAACATATTTTTTGTCGCATTTCAGGATTTGACGCAACGGACATGTTCATGCTGTTTCGCTCCAGCATTCTGGATGCAGTTATTGAGAAGCTGTCTGAGAATTTCACCCGTCAACCCTCGTACGTCCAGCAGTTCTACTATGTCAGCTTTTTGACATTGAAGACAAACCTTTGTCGCATGCAAGTGTCGGGACAGTCCCGAGCGAACGATCTCAATAGCTTGCTGATGCTGCATTCGGTACTGATTGCGTTCAAAAGTCTACTTCGACCAGCAGACCTCGGCATCGACAACAAAGCGCCTGCAGAAAAACTCGCAAGGACCCTCTCAGACTCAGTTCCGGACATAGACAAAGTTCTCATGAACTTGGACGCTAAAGACTTCACTGTGGAGCCACCGACTCTTCAAAGTCTGCAGCAACTGATTCAATGGGTCGCCGACTTGGCTCTCAACATCTTGGCCAAACTGCCGCAAAACATTGTTCAGCACAACAAGAACAACGGCTACGACATCAGCAAGGACATTGTCGCCCTGAACAGCATCCGAGAGCTGCTTGTGCTCATCCGCATGTGGGGTCTTCTGAACACCTACTGTCTGCCGATGTTTTTGAAGTCCTGCGAGAATCTCGATATCCTAGCAACACTATTCCGTCTGCTGACGCGACTGACGTTGAACCCATCCGAGCCGGACGAAGTGCTCTTAGACGAGTGCTGTGTACTCCCCACACAGGTGCTCATTCCCCAGTTGCAGGCTATCACTTCGAGCGTGTCCCTGAACTCACCGATGATATTCTATAAGACCCCGCCGCTTTTCTTCAACTACAATATTGAACCAGAGTACTTGAGGATTTTCAATGAGCAACCGCAGATCGAGGGTGTCCTGTGCAACGACGGGATTCTGGACAGTGTAAGAAACGTTCAGCTTGGGAAGATGCCAATTGCAGTTCGACAGTGTCTCCGTTGCGGAGCGCATAACAGTTTTTCAAGTGTCGCCAAGACAGCGGCGATGAAGGCGTGGGAGCAACGATGGACGCGATGTCGCTGTGGCGGCTACTGGAAGCTACTGTCACCGTGCTCATTAAAGCAGCGAAGTGATGTGCTAAGGTTTTGATTTAAGATAACTCTTAAGGTATTTTTAAGAAAAGAAACAAAAATAAATTCTTAATGATAGGATGGTATCATTTGCAATCAGTTTTTTTCTACTTTTCACAAAGACATGATTTTTTGGTTAGCTGGGGCATGTGGTCCTGTGGATACAGAATAAGTATTTGTTGTAGCCAAGCACTTACGCTCAGTGATTTGCAAACAGACCTCCGCTGTCAGCAGAATACCCCAGGCAGGGAACAGTCAGTCTTGCCACTTATGGGAGGACTTGTCATTGTCCACCTACCCGCACAGAGAAAAACGAGAAAAATCGAGTGTCTTAAAATTTAATTGTATTTTTCAGCATTTGTTTGTCTTATGTACATGTACATACTACTTCCGGTATTGAACTTGCCGTGTTTAAAATCTATGCGTGTCTATGAGTTCCATAACTAACCCTCGTTTACTTTTGGAAAGATTGAAGTAAGGTCTGCTTTTCCTTTTCCTTCTTCTTGACGACGTCTAAACTCCTCTGTCTCCATGTGCTCTTTCTCAGTTTGATTGGTCTGCTGCCAACGTAGCGACCTGAGGATAAACAGTGTAAACTAGTAACATTTCAAACTCCATTCATGTTTAGACTCACCATCCATCTCCTTCATCGCGCGTATAAAATCAGCAGGTTCTCTGAAGCTGACAAAGCCAAATCCTTTACTCTTTCCAGTGCGTTTGTCCCGAATGACGCGCGCTCTTTGAAAGGATGGATATTTGTTGAATATCCGCGTGAGAATCTCATCGTTGACATCGTTGCCTAGATCGCCGCAGAATATTCGAAAATCATTATCGGGCCAATCGGCGAGAGATGAATCCTCCCAAATTTGTCCGCCCGCCACGCGTACTGTCTTCCGGTCCTTCTTCTTCTTCTCGGTCTGAAACGATTGCAGTGCAGATGAGGCGCGTGCAGCCTTAATGGCTTCCTCGGCAATTGGATTCGGACCGGACTTTTCTGCCTTCAACTTCTTTAACTTCTGCGTCACATCAAACTGTATTGCGTTGATATCGATATGTGGAGCCGCAGCAACTTGACTGATATTAACCGACTGTCGACTCTGATAGAATTTGGGGGCACTGCTTAAGACGATCGGTGTTGGATTTGAAACTTTCGCTGGTCCTTCCGTGGATGGTGTTGTAGGCACAAACGTTGATAGGAACGATGGTGGAATTGGCATTGGTGGCGGTGCTGGTGTTCTCGTTACTGGGACTTGACTTAGCTTCTGCTGCACTTGATTGTATGTATTTGATCCAATTATTGGGCGCACTTGGTTAGGGACGAATATATTTCGGTTTGGTGCTGCAGCTGGCTTTGATATTTCAGCCTCAAATCTAACACCATAAAAGTGATGCATTTCAGTGAGTTTTATTTGTTATGCATTTAATTTACTTACCGAGACATTTCGTCTTCCATAGCTTTCCGTTTTGCTCCCATATTTTCTTGCTTTTTCTAAACGTTTACTAATATCCTTTAGAGAATGTATTTACATCTGCTGAACGACAAACGTCAATCACTTACAAACAACTGACAGTTCGGCAATCCATTTGACGTTAATCAGACTGGACAGCTTACGGGATGTGTTCAGTGAGTAAAGACTTCAAATGAAATTACTTATCTCATGCATTCAGCGCATATGGTAAGTTATGGTATAATTTTAAATAGGAAAGTCTGTTGAAATGAAAATAATGCGTAAATAGACAGACATATACTAGTCTGTCAGGTAATCCATGTTCTACCAATTTAATGACCAAAGCTCATTGAATTTACACCTTGAACCCAATTAAGTCTGTGATTCATTTGCGTTCAGCTTTGAATGCACGTAGTCTCATTTTGGTGGGAAAGCTTATCAGTCAGCTGTTTCGCAAAATGACATTTCTTACATTGTGCATTTAAAATTAAGTTTGAATTAGTTTATATATTTTGTTATAATTTAGTTTTAAAATGTATTATAGCATTTTTCTACCTTTATAATTTGATTCAACTAACAAGTCCATAGGCAGCTCATAAGATAGATATGATTGCCAAGTCTGTGTTCCTGAAAAGGACCATGCTGAATAGCATTCGCTGGAGCAGTGCATTTAAACCAGAAATCCTGAATCAAACCAGCATACTTGATCAGAAAGTATTGAACGATTTTAAGAAGCTACTCAGGTCGAATGGTGTACCGGTCAAGGATGGCTTTACTTGCATACAGACTGAATGTAAAGTGTGCGAAAAACACACCGGCCAACCGGCTTTTGTGAACAAAACAACAGGTTAGTTTTCAGAATGATGGCAATCGGCCGTAATATGGTGAAACTATTGTCCCAATTGGAAATCATCGTTAGATGGATATTGTCTACAAAGTATTTTGTTTTAGGTTTATTCCTTTGTCCCACGTGTGAACTAAAACAGCCCCTGCAGGAAATAAGACAATACTACGAGAGCAATATGCGGTCGAGCAACGTTATCGCAGCTGATTATGAATCTCTGTCAACACATCTTCACGAAGTTCCTAAGGAAATATGCGATGGCCTCAAAATCCAAGGGCTAAGTGTGGCGCAACTGCAAAGCATCAACGCTAAATATGACCCAGTAAGTGGAAATATTTTCTTTCCGCTAAAAAATGCCGCAGGAAGCCAGGTTGGAGAGAAGATCTTGAATGTAGCTACAAATTTCGAAGAGACGTTTCCCAAAGAAAACATATCCGGCCTGTTATGCTATGGCACTTCAGATTGTTCCAAGGCCGTTTTGGTGTCCAACGTCTTAGACTTCTTATCCCTGTTGGGACAGAGATTGGATGGATGTGAGTATTCGTAAATCGCCTGTCCATTCAATTGCATATATGTATTTCTTTTTAAAGATCATATTGTTTGCCTGCCGTATTGGCTGAAATCTCTGCCTCAAGAGTGCCTGCCCGTCCTGGAGAAGTACAAGGATCTCATATTTTGGTTCGACATCGATTCCACTGGCTGGGATGTGGCTAGGAACTTCTCAATGAAACTGGACGAGAAGAGATGCCTTTTCATTCGGCCAACAGATGTTCAACCCACCCCCTTCAAGGCGGTAAAGAAGCACTTAAATGCGAAGCACATCATTCAAAGAGCACGTCCAATCTCTCACAGAGCAATCACAACTTTTAGTGCGCTCAAATTGGACATTCTAAGCGAGTTACAGAATATTGAAAAGGTGAACGGTGTCAAGTGGAAGCGGTATCCAATTTTAAATAAGCTCCTTAAGGGACATCGCAAGGGTGAGCTCACCATCTTGACTGGCCCGACTGGATCGGGCAAGACAACTTTCATGTCTGAGTACTCCCTTGATTTGGCTCTTCAAGGGGTCTCAACCCTGTGGGGCTCCTTCGAAATTCGCAACACGAGATTAGCGTTGACGTTACTCCGTCAGTTCGTGGGCTATCCACTAGATGATAAACTCCAAGAGTTTGACTACTGGACAAGTGAATTTGAAAAGTATCCGATGTACTTTATGACCTTCCACGGGCAGCAGAGTATAAAGGTTGTGATGGAGGCGATAGAGCATGCGCAGTATGTGTACGATATAAACCACGTGATCATTGACAACATTCAGTTTATGATGGGAATGTCGATGGCCAGTAGGAATGACAAATTCTTTGAGCAAGACTCAATAATTAGTGCATTTAGATCGTACGCCACTAGAAACAATGTTCACGTGACCTTGGTGATGCATCCCCGCAAGGAACGTGATTCGGATGAACTGACGACAAGCTCAATCTTTGGCAGTGCCAAGGCAACCCAGGAAGCTGACAATGTTCTGATTATTCAAGACAGGAGGCTCACCTCGGTCAGAGGCAAGAAGTTTTTGCAGGTAACGATCATTCGATGGTTTGCTTTGGTGTACATGTTCTCTCTTTCAGATAGCGAAGAATCGATATACTGGTGATTTGGGAATCATGCCTTTGGACTTCGACAAAGATGGACTTAGCTATGCTAAGAAGAAAACTAAGCCAAAAGAGGAAATAAAGTGATAGTAAAAGTATTAATTTAAGGACATATGTATTTCTTTAAAAGCTTAAATGTAAGGCCAGGTCTTGATTAAGAAGCGGAACGATTTTATTTTCATTGGGGTAAGCACAAGATATATGCCCACATTTCCTATCAGCAAAGCTGGCTTCACGGAACTATTTAGGAGCAAGTGGAATTCGAACTATAAGCCAGTGTAAGAGATTATTAAAATCAGAAAAGAAATTACATAATAAAATTTAAACGAAAATCACATGCGCATATGGAGTTCGAGGAACTTCATAAACGTTGGGTATACATTTAGGCAAGTCGTTTTAAGACATCAGCTGTTTGCTTGCAAATTCGATACCGTCTATTAACACTTTTTCCTTACCACGACAAGAGCAAGAACTTACCTCTGTCCACCTCTGTCATACGCATTTGCACAAAAAAAAAAAGAAAAACTCAACTCACCATTCGCAATACCACCTTGCCGACTCGCTTTAATTGACAGATGTGACCCTCTGTTTGTATTTTGTGCTGTTGGCTGTTTTTTCGCGATTCGGGCAATTTCTCTTCAATATTTCGTTATATTTTGGAAATATTACGGGAACCACCCCCTGCTGTTGTATTTTAAGTGAATAAGTTAAAAAAGTGCTTCCTCATAGTCTCCTAATCATTTACTATTGGCCATACTAGAAGCGGTTCATTTTTAGTTTCTCAAAGTGACCAGCAGCCAATTCGTTTTCTATTTCTCATAATTTTTGTGTGTACCAACATAAGAAGTGAACGGAGTTAAAAGGTTTCTTTTCGCCTTTTTGTGTTTAACCGAAATAAGTGTAAATCATAAGTGAAATAAATAGTCTATCAGCAATATGGGAGTTCCTAGATTCTTTCGATACATTAGCGAAAGGTATCCTTGCCTCAGCGAAGTCGCCCGAGAGCACTGTGTAAGTATCTGTTGTAGGAAATTTTTCTTTCCCACAAGAGAAAGGTCATTACGCTGTCATGTTCTGAAAATTTGGTTTGTCTTCTGCTCATCGAAAAAAAAGAAGAAAATACTCGAAGTGGAGAGGACTTATCTGTATGTGGCTTTTTGGCCACTGTGGATGGAAAGGAAAACAGTAACACTACTTTTAACCGGTTATGCATGCGTTTACTTTATTGGGAAAACGGGCTCCTTTTGACGGGATGAGTGATTTTCTGCATTTGGGGAAAGCATCATTGCTCGTGCACTCGTAGCAACTACCATTGTAAGGCATTTAAGAACAAGAATAATCAGTGCATATGAACAGGTTTTTCGCCGGCGCAGAAATAATGATCCGATTTGTAATCAAATAGGGTCGCAAGAGGGGCAATCATCAGGTGGTGCCGATTAAGTTTCACGCTGCAGTACGTGTATGAAATATTATTTTGCGCCAAAAATGAGTACTAGCCTCTCTTTAGAGTCTTCAAAGTGCAATGTACGTCTCTTTGCTTTTATTATTCACTCAAATAGAAAACAAAAGCGTAAAGAAGCAATTCAACAACTCATAAATATCATCTGACGACTTATTGAATGTCGGTGATTAACACTTTGTTTACAGAATCAAATGGCTTCGTCTATGCGCACACATTACCAACACATCGGGTGGGTTGGATTCGTGCTTAGTGTGAACGAATGTTGCGAAATACTATGTCTTGCCTGAGACTCGCACGTCGTATGTGTGACTTTGAGATAACTAGGCACTGGTCAGTGAAATTGGTAATTTCATAAGTCTGATAATCAGCAACTGAATTGGATTACGCTTGTGCACATGTGTGCATGTGAGCAAGTTTGTTTCTCTTAAATATGTTTAACGGCTGGTTTGTCAGAGAGTCAGAATACTCTTTTGTCAGACAGTCTTTGAAGGGAGAGTTGTGGCATCTAACCACCTAAGTTCTTCAACAACAACAAAATCTCTCCAACGGTCACGATTGCTCGCACTATGAAATGAAAAGTATATTAGAACTGAAACGTGCGAATTTTATCAGGAGCATAGTTGTGGTCAAACTCAAATTGACAGGAGTAAACATTCTCCTTCTTCTTTGGGTTGGCGCTACAGTCCGTTGTGGGCTCTGGGTCTCAGTGAACGTGATCTTGTGCTATTTGCTTTCAGCCACGCACGTTCATCTGATTGAAGTCCCTTTCCAGCTGCGTGCGCTACCGGAGGCGTCGTTCGCCGCATTGTCCCTCGGGGTTGGAGCCGCAGATTTTCCATCCACTCTTCGTAATGTAGCCATCTCAAACCTCCTCTCCTCTCCTCTAAAAGATGGAAACGAACAAGGATCCTCTTTGCGGCTAGGTTAGGTAAGGTTCGTGGGTCTGCTTTATTTAGTGTCCATGCTTCCACGCAATTCAGCTAGAGAGTCTCAAGGTCTTGTGTGCGGATATCGTGGTTCTCCGAGAGGTTTCTTTATTTCTCATTGGCCTTCCAAGCCCAAAAGCCCTGCGGTCTCCATCTATCGACAAAGTAGTAAAAGTCCCCAGTAAGTCGTCGGTGTTGGTGAACCTTTCTCGTAGCCAGCATATAGTTTAGCTTGCCTTCATTGGCGACAAGACCCATCCTTAGACGCTTCCTTCTCGATGCTCACAAACGCCACCCTGACAGCCTGTTGTGTTCTTAATGTCATCGGCATGTGCGAGAAGTTGCAAGGATTTGTGGTGGATCGTGCCCTTGGTGTTGTGGTTTGAGTTCTGCACGTAAATCGTGAAAAGTCGCCTAGAACAATACCGATCAACCCCAAATAAGCTGAAAGAAGTTTGGATTATGGTTCGGCTTTTGAGCCGCAGAAAAGTATGGTTTAAATTTTGTAGAAAATGTAAGAAGAGGTTATAGACGTAATAAGTAAACCAGGACTATGGACCAAGGACTTTGCGATGCGCTTTGTTTACCTCTCTTAAATTTACAATCAAATCCCCTTAATGTATGCATTTGTTTGCAGATACCTTCTTTTGACAACTTGTACTTAGATATGAACGGGATCATACATAATTGTTCACATCCCGACGATGGAAATATTCATTTCTCCATAACCGAAGAAGAGATGTTCAAAGACATATTCACCTATATCGATAAGCTATTTTTCTTGATTAAGCCTCAACGACTGTTTTTTATGGCTGTGGACGGAGTGGCTCCCAGAGCCAAGATGAATCAGCAGAGAAGTCGAAGGTAAGTGCAAGAACTCCCCCCCCCTCCAAACCCTACCAAAGCGATGGGATAATTGTGTTTCGATGCAATTGCAGATTTCGTGCTGCAAAAGACGCAGAAGTGCTTTCGCTTCAAGCGAAAAATCGAGGAGAAGAGATCAAAAATGTTCCATTTGACTCGAACTGTATTACGCCCGGTACAGAATTCATGGAACGTCTGCATAACGCTTTACGATTTTTTGTAAAGAATAAAATCAGCACGGATCCCCTTTGGCAGCGGTGTCGAGTGATTCTCAGCGGTCACGATGTAAGTAAACTGTTGGCATTGGCAAATGAGAGTGTGTACGATTAATTTGTATTTCACAGTCACCAGGAGAAGGAGAGCACAAAATTATGGACTACATACGCTATTTGAAATCTCAAAAAGACTTTGATCCGCATACGAGGCATTGTTTATATGGCTTGGATGCAGATCTGATTATTTTAGGATTGTGTACACACGAACTGCATTTTGTTGTACTACGCGAGGAGGTAAGATTAAAGACACACACAACTCTAGCATATTCACGCATATTTATCAATTGCTGTCAACAGGTCAAGTTCGGGAAGAAGACTAAGCGAGCATCAATCGAGGAAACTCGATTTTTCTTGCTTCATTTGGGATTGTTTCGGGAGTACTTGGAATTGGAATTCTCCCCGCTGCAGCATTACGAGTCATTTAGCATGGCCAAGCTGATAGACGACTGGGTTTTAATGGGCTTTCTGGTGGGAAATGATTTCATTCCGCATCTACCGTGTTTGCATATCTCATCGAATGCACTGCCAATGGTGTATCAGACTTACATGAAAATATATCCGAAGCTGGGCGGTGAGTAGATGCATACATTATTTGCAGCGCACTTGCCATGATTTATCATGCCAACGTGTCACTCCACTCCACACAGGTAACATCAATGAGAATGGAACTCTTAATCTGAAGCGGTTGGAAATATTAATGGAAGCTCTGTCGGAAGTTGAATTTGAGATGTTTCGGGAGAATCATGCGGACTTAAAGTACTTTGAGGCGAAACAATCAAAGGTAAATCATTTTGATTTTGATGAAGGTTTTATGCAGACAGAAGAAAAAAATCGGTGCTCCTTGGGAAAATGTAATGAAGCTTGGAATCGACTAAAATTATTTAATAACGATTGGGGATGTGTAAGAGTGCGAGGTGTGGTGGCCCGTGGCGTTGTGGGTATGTGCGTCGACCCCAACCTCGTCGTCGTAGGATCTCGATCACTGGTCTGTGCGACGAAAATAATTTTCACGGTCCCACCTCTTTCAAGTAACTGACAATGCTCAAAGTGTATTTGCTGCCTAGCTTCTCAAACTTGGCCGTTCGGAGTCGGCAATAAACTGTAGGTCCCTTCCACTCGTGTGAGAACAATAGCACGCACAACACGAGTTGTTGCTGAGAAGCTAGGCCTTGGCCCTCTATGGGCTGTAGCGCCACCCATATTAATATTATTATTAAGAGTGCGAGGTGAACCCTGCGTCTAGCTTCTAGTGCACCATCTAGAACGTGCACCGACGAAGGCGTAATCTTCCTTTACCGTGTTGTCCCTACAAAGAACGACCCAGTGATGAAACTAAAATTTTAAAAGACGCACGTATTCTGATTGAACTTGATGTAAGACGAATTTTTTAGAGGATGAAATTTTCATTTGAAATGGAAGAATTCGGTCAGACTTTTTTTAAACCATTCCCTTAAAATTAACCTGAATTGTTGTTGAACTCGGCTAACAGAGCTCTGTGTTTAAATTGCACCCATGACCTTTCAAAGTCAGTGAAGAGCACGCGAAGCGGAGATCTACAATATATCTAACAATTTCTAATATGATTCCGAAGATCCAGTTTGGAACCTGCTTGTTCGGCATCGATGGCCTCTTCAAATAATATATCGGCTATAGTGGATAATGCGCAGATACCTCTCCAATCAGCAGGAATGCTTTTAGTGTTAGCTCTGGTCGTAGGAGCTCAGTTGGGTGTCATCCCGTTAAGACCTACAGTCTTGTGGCCCTTCATTTCTTTGATGGAATTGATCCGGTGTAAGGTGGTGCGAATTCAGGCAATTCTTTGATCGGTCAAGTCAGTCTGTTTTGGGGATAATCCCCCATCGCATTGCTGGCGAATACACTGTTCAGAACCGTTTAAAAATGATTCTTCCTCCATTTGACCCACATCCGAACTAAGTTGCGACCGCAAGTCAGATCTTAGTGATTCCGCAAACGTTTTCTGTCAGTGTGTAATGTGGCGCAATTCTTGGGAACACCGTCCAATCAACATTTTTCGACATTCTGCTATACACAATGCAATCATTGTAAAGTTTAGTTTGAAATTCAGACAAGTCCCTTTGTGACACCGAGATCGTCTTTCCAAGATCCCCAAAAGATGGCGTCGATTTTCTTGCCACGTCCTCTGACGGAACTCTTTACAGGCTCTTGCCGATCCTTCGTTTTATCTCCGCTGTGGTTTCATTGGTTTGGGTTCACTTCGGAGCCTGGTTAGATGAGGTTAGGTTCCAAGTCCGGCCTCTTACACTTAGGTCATTGTAGACCCATTGTGATACCGAGAAAAGGTGGGCAAAGTCTTTCACTACTTCGATGTATACTTCATTGCCATCACTGGCTGCAGAGCTTTCTGAAGAAGCGACCCCGGATCATTTATTTTGTATACACTTAGACCATTATTGGTCCATTGTGATACCCAATGCCGTTAATTTGATCCCACTGGCAAATGGTCACAGGACTAGCTTTGAAAACCAGATAAAAGCATGTAAACTTTTGCTTCGACTGGGATTCGAACCTGGCAACCCTATAATCAAGGTCAGGCACGCAAGCAACTGCACCATCCAGCCGTATCTGACACATTTGGGCTCGTCTCCACTGTCGAACATCACGTGGCGCACTAACAGACACTTCGAGCGATATTAAGCGACTCAAATATTTTCAATTTTCAGAATGGAATTGACGAGGCCTTTGACTTTGATGTGAGCGAAATAACCGAAGAAACGCATGATGACGACTTGGCACAGCTAATCGAAAGCAGCAGAAAGGTAAGAGCAATCGACTTACTCTGAAATCCATACCCATTGCCTTGGACTATATTCACTACAGTTTTGCGAAGACGAGGCTGAGAATGAAATCGACACTGACGACGAGGAACAGCACATAGACGAAGAGTTCAGATTGTACAAACGGAATTACTATATCAAGAAATTAAATTTCGAAGAAATGACACCGTAAGTGCACCCAGTCCCTGCATCAGAGTTTCCGCTTCAGTCAATCACAGATTTTCAAATTTGCAGAGAGGCAGTGAATGCCTTGACGAGAAGCTATGTGGAGGCCCTTCAGTGGATCCTACACTACTACTACAAGGGTGTGCAGTCTTGGGGTTGGTATTACCCACATCACTATGCACCCTTCATAAGTGATCTCAAGAATTTAAGCAGCCTAACCATTGAATTCAACATGGGGAAACCTTTTTTGCCTTTCGAACAGGTTAGTGGTCACAGTGGTTGCAATTCGGTGCTAAAACTGATGATTCGTTTTTAGCTGCTAGCCGTTCTGCCTGCGGCCAGTAGAAGCCTACTGCCAAACGCTTACCAGGATCTATTTATAAGCCCGACAAGTGAGATTATACACTTTTACCCGAAAGACTTTGAAACTGATTTGAATGGAAAACGTAACGAGTGGGAGGCTGTGGTTCTGATACCTTTTATTGACGAGGTAAATATCGCTGCACCTGGCGTGGATTTGGGTGTATTTCAATCAGGGAAAAACAATGTGCCTTTTAACAGAAACTACTACTGCACGCAATGAAACAATGTGAACCTGACCTGAAACCCGAGGAGGTGAAGCGAAATAGTCACGGACCAATGATGCAATATGACTACACATCACAATCTCAAGGCGAACAGCAGAGTCTGTGGACAGTGAAGGCGGTCTATCATGTGTTTTGTACTGAAAAACCGGTGTGGCGAGACCAAATAGCCGTAGATTGCAAATCTTCTCCTCTAGTCGAATTGGAGATTCCAGATCGGAATGCGTTCGTCCCAGGTTTTCCCACGTTCAAGCATCTTAAATTTAAGGTAAGTCCAATGGCCCATTCGACTACAAAACTATAATCAAACATGGTCCTAGTTTGAGCTGAGAAACGCCAGAATCCGAGTGTTTGATCATCCAGCGAGGAACGATAGTATGATACTCCTACCGCACATTTTAGAGGATTTCAGTGATGTCGATTATGTGAAGTCGAAGTTCTTAGATCATATAGTCTACATCGGATGGCCGCATTTGATCAAGGCGAAAGTCGTGTCCATATCCAGTCCCAATGTGATCGTTACTACGGATGGAACAAAGGAGAACAGCAGTCGAATGTTTGACTTGGAAATGAAAACCGTCCGAGAGCAGTGAGTGAATTATTTTTGATTCTTCCCTTGCTTTCCATATTGAATACATACATCTCTCTCAGTTTATCCTCACGAATGGGAATCGAAGTTGGTCAATGCAATGTGCTGGTCCATGTGAAGACACTCATTGGAACGACTTTAGCGTGTGGAAGTCAAGGAAAAGTGAACACTCATGATGTTTGGAGTCAGAGCACACTGCCCTATCCGGCGGGAATAGTTGTTAGTGACATAAGTGTCCAGGACAGCTATATGCAGCCATTCAAAAAGGTTGAGGGCTTGTATCCAGCCGATAGTAGAATATTCTTTGTTGGAAACCCGTACTTCGGGAGCGAAGGAACAGTATTAAATCCAATGTTTGTGTACGAGTGTGGAAGACTGAAGGGTATGCTTGTCGTGTATTTCTATTGTGAAATTCATATTGTCTGAGTTGTTCGATTTCAGTTTGTATAACAGTCCTGCCGGATCCTGACTTATCGGAGGCGAAGAGACTTCAGGGATACCTAGAATCAGATTATTTAAATACATATCAAATGCAATCGATGCTCGGATTGAACAGCAAATGCCTTCTGAGATTGACTGGCCAAATGATGCTCATTATGGGCGAGAAGCGGGCCGTTATGTCGGAGAATGCGAAAAAAGTCAACATTGGTTTACACATGAGATTTCCCAAGCAGGTATGTGTTCAGTCACTTAGAGTGTGTGCGGCAGAACTCACATGTATTTGCATAGAATGAAGAGCTCTGTGGATACACACGGCGGAAGGATAACTCGTGGTTCTTCTCGCCAATGGCACTGGAGACAATTAAAGCGTACATAAACAAATTCCCCATGGTCACTGACTACCTTATTCGGACGTCGAGCCAATCGAATTATGACTTCTGCTACGAATCGGATCTATTTCCGGGGAGGGTGAGAATACAGTAAACGATGTGCGAGAAATTGATGACTGAATTTATGCATGGTTTAGGTTGGACAAAACTATGTGGACGAAATCGTTAAATGGGTGGCAGAGCAGGACTTCATCCAAGCCGAACGAGTGCCTTGCGGCACAAAGACTGTCGAAAAGGAAGCAATTGAACGAATCATCGAGTCAATAGACAAATTAAAAGTATGCAAATCAAAATTTCAGACAATTCAAGTGTTCATCTTCGTAATCTTTTTCCCGATAGACATTACCCGTGAAAACCGTTAAGTTACAAGTGAAACCCCATTTACTCATGAAGCCAGATTTTAATTTGCCAGAACAGTACAAACCGAAGAATCCAATTAGACTGTTCGATCGCGTAGTGGTAGTTAGGAATACGTATTTGGTTCCGATTGGTTCCAGAGGCACTGTCATTGGGATCTCACCAGTGTCCGATCCGAATCCAGTTCGCTTGGAGTGTGTGAAGCAGACATCATACTTTCTGGATGTGCTCTTTGATAAGGGTTTACAATTCGGTAATTCTATTTATGGCATAGCTGAGGGACGGGTGATGAGGGTGCCGGAAACAGCTGTTCTAACGATATTCGCAAATGGTGAGCATAGTTCGCAGAGATGCGATTGAATATTTCTAAAAATCATTTCGTTTAATCAATATCCAACAGACAATTCTAGTCAAAATGATACCGCACAGAGAGCACAACAAGTTGCAAGCGAAAATCAATCATCGGCATCCCCACGCAAGAACAACACATCATCGTCCGCTCCAGTGAAATACGAACAGAACAGCAGCCTGCCGAAAACGGCGACTGTGTCAGCGGCGGAGAACAATTTAAAATATTTCGATGACAATAAGGAGAAACTGAATTCAATTTCGAAGGAGAACTTCTGGATGCCATCGCCGGAAACGAAGCAGAAACATTACACGCCACCATCGCATGGTGGTATGCCAGCTACTCAGTTGCCTTCACACCCGAATCTTATGGAAAATAAAGTCGTCTCTTCAAACATCCCACACACGCTGCCGGCGCCGTCTAATTGTGAGATTAACTCCGGAACAGAAGCCTTAAAAAGCATGCTCGGCTTGCAAGGTGGAGGCAATGCAAACAGCAATGTTCAGATGCAGAATATGGTACGTACAGAAGGTGAAAGAGAATTTATAACATGCTCACACACACCTTATGCCCCGTAGCCGATGGTAAACGCTTTTCAATTTCCACCGCCACCAACGTGGAGAAGTAATAACAATTTCGGTGGCAATAACAATCCATTGCCAATGCTTCCTGTTGTTGATCAACGCAACAAAAACGTTCCGTTGCATTACTACGGCCAGAGTCTGCCCCATTTTGCGGTATGTCTAGATGGCTGATGGGTTTGTTTTTATTAAATTCTCTTCTTTTTTGGTCTGTCTCTTTATATTAGCCACAACAGCAGCTTCCATATGTGAATGATAATTTCTACAGTCCAGTCAGCTTAAATCAAAAGGGTGCTTTCATCCCCTTGCAAGCGCTGAAGAACAGTCCGAACAAGCCACCACACGGCCCAGTGGATGTTGGTAAAATCGAAGAGACGGTAAGTTGACGAAAAGATGTTTTAATAATTGGATTCGGAAGTATGCTCGATTAGTTTAGTGATTGCAATGTTTTCGACCTTCTTCAACGGGGTTACACTTGAAGGTTTAATCTTAACCACAAACATTTTTGTGTTGTGGCCCCTGGCCTTCTGTTTAGGTTTGAACCCTGGTACGACTAAAAAAATGTCCCACCTCTTTCGAGTCACTGACAATGCACCAAGGGTTTCATCATCGGACCTGTCCTCCTTCAACAAGTCCCTCCATCGATCCCGATTGTGGGCCGATGTCATGCAGATTGACATCCCTAGGTTGAGTGCGTCGTAGTCTACGCCATCCCTCCAGCTGAAGCAGAGGTAGACCCTGCAACCTCCATAAAATCTGCCACCAACTGTTTTCCGAGCAGGCTCATCTTCGCTCAAGTCCAGCCCACCGAAGTCTACCGAGATTTATCTTCTTTATCACATCTGCTTCTAGGTAGATACCGTAAAACGAATAGTTGTAGCGTCGCGGAATCGCTCTTCCTCACGTATGGCTAAGTATTCTCCCTCTTTTGAACGCGGCTAAGTATTGAGGGTGCCCTTTACTGAGCTCTGAAGTGTCGGATCCATGCATGTTAGGTTTGTGGATTTAAAGAGCCTCGACAGAGAATAGTAGGCTTTGTTGAGTTAGAGCAGTGTATTCTTTTGAGCCAGTGTATTTCCTCCTCCTCAACGTTGTTATTGGCTGCTGCTATCGATCAAAGGCACCTGATGGATTGCACTACTTCAAGTTCGTTGTCCTCTGTTGTGTTTCGTATTAGGGGCTTTGAAAAGTTGTGCATTTGTAGGAAATTTGCACTTATCCGTAAATAAAATAGTCTTGGATGTAGAAGAAATTATTTGTCACGCCATCATTTTATTCCTTCTTTTTCTAGCAAAACTAACCTTAATAAAGTACATTTAAATAGCAATAATTTGTTCTCAATTTCAGATAAGAAATTGTTCAATCGGGGGGAAGAATAAAAACACCAGCAGAAGAGGAGGTCATCCGTCAGTGCCTGCCGGTGACACATCATCAGACATTTCACTCGAAGCACAACAAAAGAAAGTAAGTTCACGTATGAATTTCACAAACATTAGCCGTTACTAGCTGTGCTTTAAATTTACAGGCATCAACACCGAAGAAGCCACCTAAAGCATCAAAAATAGCCGCTAAGTTTGACAATTTATGAATTTTAGACATCCATAGCTAAATTGTTCGTATTTTTTTTTTCGAGTTAAAAAAATGCCAATTGAATTCCAAAATGGAGACAAAATATACAAAATATGATGTCATAGCAAATGGGGTTTTTTTTCTAGTTAGGTCAGGTGGCGGGAGGAACATTCACTCTCTCAGGATAACTGTGGGCTCGCTGTGTGATATCACAAGGATTTATTTTAAGATTAAGTTTGGTGATGCTGATATTGTTCAATTTGCTCAGATTGTCGAAGAAGTTGGCCTCCAGTCGAACGAGAGTTGTGGACATTGCACGAGCAGTTGTTCCTTCGATGGTCTTCTATTCACCTCTGCACTTCATCCTGTGTGTTCGCATGTCAGAGTTACTCATGGGTTGGTTGTTGGCCTACTTAGTATGTGTAGGCAAATGTACGTTTTATGAAAATCTGAAGTGCCTTCTGAATAGGTGAATGTCGACTTTAAATTGACTTCCCATAGTCCGTAATAGGGTTTTCGTTTTTTGCAACATGTGGTTGAATGGTAAAAGAAAGGGAACACAACACGAGGATTGACTTGCGCATTCCTTTATTTAGATTCGTGTTCTGTCCACAAAACTGATCCCTGCTAGTCCGATATTTTAATACAAATATGTGTCCATGTCTAAGGTGTGCATGGACAACTAGGCTGCTGCAGGTGCTGAAGTTCTTAGTCAATGGGGCAATGGTATAGTGATCGTTTGCCCCTAATGTTGCGCACATGCTGAGGGAAAAACATCAACCAACTTTGTGTTGCAAACTGGAGATAGACTGCAAAGAAGAGTGTGCTCAATTGAGACCCGACTTCACTCGGGAGTAAGCTGGCTCTACACTCTTAATATACAGTAGACTCTTCCTAAGTGGAATTTCGGGGATTCTACGCTTTCCGGGGCGCAAAGATTTGAAAACGATAGATCTCGACCAACTAAGCACAAAATATTCATATTTCCAAGTCATGGCGCCCTGAAAACCGTAGACGTGCCGGAATTCCTCTCTAACACGAATTTATTGTTTGCCATACATATTTTGGCATTCCTCTCAACATTCCTTAAAAAAAACCATCCTCGCTAGCACTGTTTGAAATCCGACGAGTATGCTGAAATTGAATATCAACGACACACAATACGTATATGTATGCAAGCACCCTCTGCAACCAATTAAAAATCATCTCCATCATAAACAATTCGCCGGATGATATTCAACTGCACCAGATCGCTAATTTCATCGGAATCAACAGAAAAATTGATAAGAGACAGAAGGTTAGTACATATTGCGTTTTGGAATTTTTTTTAGTTCAGTGATATTCAACAAAGAAAGAAGCTTTAAGTTTAATTTAAAGTATTGACTCGCATATGAGCCAGACGTAATGGAATGAAAGAGATGTTCATCTTTCCATTGGAAAACCCCACACCACCTTCCATTATCACAGCTATCCACGATAGTAAGAGCCAATACATGCTCCTCCCATTTTATTAGAGAAAAGAGTACTCGTTGTTGGTGATTCCCCGAAATATCGACTGTGTGACGTCTCATATTGTTGGCAGAAATATTGAATCAGACAGCGGTCTAGCAGTATCCCAAAGTTTGTCGAGGTTTCAAGTTCGTTTGTGTTGTGTTTTGGCTACGATATTTAATTCTTTGTATACATACTAAGTGAACGTAAGTGAGTGTTCTTAAAGATCAACATGGGAGTGAAAAATTTGTTTAGATACATTAGCGAAAGATATCCTTGCATCAATGAAACTGTACAGGAGCACTGTGTAAGTATTTTTCTTTTCTAAAATAAAGTGTTTTTCTGTGTACTGCATTGAACTTTGTACAGAATCAACAAGATTTTGACAGTTGTTTGTTGTGCCGCCGAGAATAGGTCTGTTCGTAAGTAGATCGGTGTTCAAGTTTTCAAAGTTTATAAAGCTTAGTGTGTTCTATGTAACAAGTGAACAGGTGAACATACACATTGTAGATGTGCTGAAAGGATTTTATTTCGAAGTTGCAAATGTTCGTCTTTCCTGACATCTATTGTGTTATTCTTGGGTTGTAATCATTTGAATTTTTTTGCGATAAAAAAAAGCTTTTTTTTAATCTGACAACTTGACATCACAAATCAGCACCTGGAAATACTCAATAGGAAGTAACGTGAATAAAACTCGAAGAGCCCCTACTGTTATGCAATCAATCTAATCACTTGTTGTTGAAATTGAACCCATCCACCTGCGTAGCGGTTGAACGGGTATCCCGAGTGCAGCGAAGCAGGCATGTAACCAGGTAGTCGCAGGGATTTGCTAAAGCTTAACAGAAAAATACCGCTATTGGGTGCTGCTTATGGTTTAAGATTTGCCGATGACTGAAAGCTGATTTTACGCACTCTAATTTCGTCAGCAAGCTTTTCCGTCTTGTCGGCAAGAGGGGTGAAGCGTTACAAAGGTAGGCCGAATAGCTTGTGCACGAGCTGGGATTCTTCGTATCACCCTTAGTTTATTTCTCGAATTGCTTCATTCTTGTTCTCTCAGTGATGGGTACTGGGAGAAAGAGATGAGACATGTGTGTGAAGAGGAAATAATTAGAAAAATTGTAGTAAATAGGCTTTGCCCCACAAAAGAGAGAAATGTGGGACTTGCGGCCATAGCAATACCGAACACTGAGAAGAGGAGGAATAAATCGGTTAGAACAAGCACGAAGAGAACTACAAGAAAATACGGGGAATCCCAGGAATCTGCAATGCAACACGGACTACTCTTCTCACGTTTCACCTCTTTGGACGAAATTAGCTTGTGTAAAATTGGCCTTAACGAATACTCAGTTAGACTTTGAAGCTAAGTGGTCTAGATTACGTTACGGGGGGTTTTCTGCTTCCTCATCACCTTTGTTGAGGTTGGTGGTACAATGTGTAGGAGGAAAATAATCACATTTCAAAGCTTAATACATATTTCCAAAATATCGCTTAGAGCAGCTACAAAGACCATTGGACTCAGTCCAACCAATTGGGTGAATGAACGATTTCCGACTATCAAATAAATGATAGTTTGCAACTATTGAATAACTAGATCGTTTTTATTCGATAGTTCCAATCATTAGTCCTAAGCCCCGATGATCGGGAAGCTGTATCAGCCGCTTCATCGCTTCTTCGACCAGACAGAACGACCAAAAAATCTTTGCGTTCATATTGTACTAGGTATGCGGTTGACAGACTTCATTTAAGTGGCTAGTTCCGTTCCATCAACACCGAAGCGCGTGTTCTTTTTTCAGTGATTATGATGACCCAAAAAACACACGAATTTAAACTATATCGAGAAAACATAACATTCTCCGCCGATGCTCACTCGTTGAAATCTAGAACGTGAATGAAATTTTGTACTGCGGTCGTACCACTTCCGTTCACATTATTCTACTTGTCATACCCGAG